>JAENPR010001337.1:0-169337 GCA_018135685.1 Themeda triandra
TTTGCTATTTAATGAAATTTAATCATAAGAGCACGGCCGTTTCGCCACCAACCAACCAATTAACCCGGCAAGCGGCAAGCCGGCCGGCAACGCGCAACGGGACAGGACACGTCACTGTACCTGTACGTTTCAGCGCTGCGAACCACCACCAACAGGCAGGACCGGAATACTAGGTCTAGGTGGTGCATGCGGTTCCAAAAGCCTGTGATTGCGGGGCCGGACGGACAGTGTGACCGCCGAGCGAACGGAGGAGCTTGAACGGCGACGGGCATGTGTAGAGCCGGGGATCTCGCGGCGGGCACCGGCGGCCCGGCGCGTGCGCGTCGTCCTCCGCCGGTTGCTTTGCGTCGTACACGTACCTATTGTGCAGCGACGTATGTGGTGGCGTAAGGTGTGTGTGGTGTTCATGTATACGTACCTATATATGCGTGTGGGACAGTGGGAGGAGGCGCCGGTGTATAGCTGTCTGTGTGGTGTGCAACCGATCGTCGATCCCGTCGTCGACGTTATTCGGAAAAAATGGAACGGCGGTGGTTCATGTCGTCATCCATGTATATACGACGGCGAACAGGTACGTACCCTGAGCAAGTCCACACCACCAGTGCTGCGCCTCGCCACGAGCGACCGGTGCACCTGAACCCCCGTGCCGGCGAGCCGCGCCTCGAGCGCCTCGGCGAAACAGTGAGCCAGCCTCTGCGAGGCGCGCGTCTCCTCGGCGAGGACCGCTGCTTGATCTGCCGGAGCAGTTCGATCGGTGGCGCTGCGGCGGTCGCCCGTGGACACGGCTTCCGCGCAGTGGGTGAGCAGTGTGCGCAGGTCCACTGCCTCGTTGGACTGTGCTGCTGCTGACTTCCTCTTGGCTTTCCCCTCGGACACGCTGCCGCTGCCGCAATTTGTGCTGATGCTGAGGCCGTGCATTTTCTCCAGCCAGGACAGCAAGCGAGATAGGACTGATTGACCGCTTCTCCAGCCAGGACAGCAAGCGAGATAGGACTGATTGACCGCGACCGCCAGCGCGCGTGACCACACGGGGCGGCGACCAACAGTGCAGGCTTGTGGCTTTCGAAAGTGTGTGGCAGTGCAGGCTTGCGAAAGTGTGTGGCAGCGAGCAAGAGCATGCAGTGCTGGCGTTTTTTACAAAAACACTTGCGTTTGGCAAAGAGATCTAGCAATGCAAGCAAAGCCAACGACGTCAGCGCTGAGCCACGGCATGAAGCGAGCAAGCAAGTCGCTGAGCCACGTACGTACGGCAGCGAGCAGCAAGGGAGTACACGCAAGTATACGCGGCGCGCGGCCACACGGTACGTATACGCGCGGCGCAGCCATGGCGCGGGCGTTAATGCGAGCCTGCAAACTCATCTTTGCAGCCCGCACAGCAAGCTCAGCTCGCAGCGTCTGCAGTTCTCGCAGAGACCATATGATGGCATGCGCACGTCGACGTCGCGCGCGCGCCGCACAGCTCTTTAGTCCTGACACTCGATCGCGCGCTGGCCATCGCGATCACCCATGCATGGACCCATATGCATGGACATGGACCGAGCGAGGCCGGCCGGGCCGGGAAAGGCTGCCGAGATCGATCGCCAGCGCCTCGATCGATGCCAGCGCGCTAACTCGATCAATCGATCGCGCGCCTTGCGATCGGCACGGCCGCGGCCTTGATCAGCAACAAAAATGGCCGCGCGTTCACTAGTACCCTAGCTATAGCTCAAAGCACGATCGAGGCAAGCACGTACGATCAAGGAGGGAAACGAAGGAATGGCGCGTGTGGGCGTGGGAACACGCGAGCGCGCTGCGCAGGCCTGGCCGGCCTGCCGGATCGCGGAGATCGATGCAGGGCGCAGCGACTGCATGCGACCATGCGCGGACCGCGCGGCGTGCAGCATTGAATTGCCCGCTGGCTCAGGCTGCTCGACGCTGCAGCGCTAGCTGCCGTTCTCATCGGGCTCCCGTCGAGGCTCGCTGCTGAAAGCTGCTGATGGCTGTCGATCGATCCGTTCACGTCTACGATACCCAATCTTGTCCGAGCAACAGTGGCGAGTACCGGTCCTGTGGATTGCAGGCATCAACTAGGCATATGCGGCATTGTTTAGATTGCGTCAAAATTCCAAGTTTTTTCACTCTCTCTCCATCACATCAATTTTTGGATTCATGCATGAAGCATTAAATATAGTTAAAATAAATAACTAATTACACAGTTTAGATTAAAATCACAAGCATTAATCTTTTGAGTAAATTGGACGCGTGATTGGACAATATTTTTCAAATAAGCATAAAAGGCTTACTATTCATCAAGGTTGAAGTTTTTTGCAATCTAAACAAGGCCTGCCGCGTGCATCGAGAGCCAGCCCTGACCAGCAGCGCAGGCCATGCATGCAGCTGGCATCGATAAGCCGCGCGCGAATCCAGCTTGGTTGGATGATCAAACGTAAAAGGTCAAGTGTTGATTAAATATTTTAACCAAAAAGGGTCAAAGTGCATGCGCTTCAAGTGTGTAACTAGCCAAGTTCACAACACATACTACACATTGTACGTATATACTAGAGTACGTATACATGTTCGTTGTATATATGGACATATATGTCACACACTGTTCATGGACGTACCACCATGCATTCCTTTCCACTAGCTCTTATTATTGCACTGCGTCTCTCTCCCTGACACCATCTCCTGCCACTCCATGCATCGTGCAGGAGAAGGCCTCCCTCCGGTTCCTTGCCAGGCTATCACACGACGGCGGCCTTAATTGTGTTGTCATGGCGGAGCAACGGCAGCACGAGCTGCTGCACCTGGGAAGGCATCACCTGCAACGCCGCCAACGGGAGCACCACCGAGGTCTCACTGGGATCCAGAGGCCTCACACAGGGCGAATCTCGCCGTCCCTCGGAGACCTCACCGGCCTGCTTCGCCTCAACCTGTCCGGCATCGATCCCTCACCTCCCGCCGGAGCTCATGTCCTCCGGCAGCGTCACGGTCCTCGACGTCAGCGCCAACCGTCTCGGCGGAACCCTTCATCCGGCTATAAGCTAGCAAAAACAGAAAACCACTTGTCTGAGCTGCCGGATATTGAGACACCACTTGAATCAGCACGCGGGGATTAAAAGCTTGAATCAGCACGCGGGGATTAAAAGTATTGCATCAGTATTGCATCTAAATAACAGGATTAAAAGCTCCATCAGTATTGCATCTAATAACAGGATTATAAAGCTCCATATCTGCCATCGTTTCACCACGCGGGGCTGCCATCGTTTCAGATTGCATGCCTACTCTAGCTCATGCATATGCCTACTCTAGCTAGCTCACTGCTGCCGGCGCGCGCGAGCGCTGCTTTGGACACACTCGCGTATATGGCACGCTAGCTCTAGCTGGTGCCGGCTTTAGGGTATACTATAAACAGCGATCCAGACAGCGCGCAGCCCCTGCACGTACGTGTGACGGTGGCTACTGGCTACTGAATAGCTGCAGACTGCCCAGTACCTCGGCATGGACCGGGTACAGTGCCTTTTCACACTGCAATAGCCGGTGGCTGCATATATCTCAGCCGTACCAGGATCGATTAATTAGGATCTCGGAATCTTCTTTGTCTTTCTTCATCTTTTACTGTCAAATGATGCCAAAAAAAACTGTATACTGGTATACGGTATAATGGCAGGCCACAGTACGAAGATGAATCGAAGTCAAAGTTTGCTGAATTGTCAGCCATATATACCATGAGCATATATAATCCATCGTTTGCGTTAATTAGTAAATTCACATAAATTTTTTATTGTGCTAAAAGTACCAATTCTCTAGAACTAAAATACTTGCACTAAATATTCATGTATCAATCACTAAATATCAAAAAATATCCATAAATAATATTTAAATTTCAAAAAAAATTCTACCATTTTTTCATCTTGCAAAACTATTCTAAAAACTCAGGCCGAACTCACATCTCGCTCACCTCTGGTCACTCTGATACACACGCCGCTTTGCCAAAGTTTTGTTTTTACATCAATTAGATATTTTGCACAATAGTTTAAAGTGGAACTAAAATTGAATGTGAATTGCATGCCTTTTGTTGTAGCAATATTGTCCATCAGCACTCGAACAAAAACAATATGCCCCGTTACATACAATGCATGCACATGTTTCCTCTGCAAAAGTCGTCTATTGGTAGAATGGTTCTTTTCAAAAATTATTCCACTAAAAAGGACGTTAGTTAAAAGGAAATGCGGAAAAACAATCTTATTTTGTATTCAAGCATCTATGTGCGTTGAGAAATTATGAATTTAGATTTTTCTTTTGGAATTTTTGGAAAAAAGATTTCGTGGCTGAAGAAGTTAGTTGATATTTATTTTTTTTTTAATGGAAAAGCATTTTCTATTAATCATACGAGGCTGAATCATAAGGAATTACAGACTGGATATGAGCGGGGATCCAACAAAAGTTCCACATCGGGTCACAAACACTTCGCTAACTCATCATGAGCTAGACGTGGGCAAAGAATAACCTTCCAAGAAATAAAATTCCAGCTAATTAACAGATTTCGGAGACAGTCATCCGAGTAGACAACATCCACGACGCCTGTGGCATCCGTTTCAATAACGACATGACCAATTCCATTCGAGATTGAAGTACCGATCTCCTATATACGATTTCTCGCACCAAAAGCGGGCTAATGGATCGAAAGGGCCACGTCGCCTGCAAACCCGGCCAAAACGTGATATGGGCCGGGTCCGATCGACCTCGTAGCGGGTCTCTCACCCTCCTAAGCCGCAGACCCGGCACTCGGGACTGCTCGCGAACCCGCTCGGCCTCTATGCGGCAACCTTTCCAGGCTGCCGTCCACCGCCCCGCATCTTCCTCCTCCCGAGTTCACGGCGCGGGCGGGGTGCTGGCGCCGTCGGCCCCGACCATCCTCGCGAACCCGCTCATGGGCGATTCCCGTACCTCCCTCCTCCCGGCGCGGGTGGAGGCCCTAGTGGCCTCGGCCACTCCGGTCCCGGACATTCCAGCAGCGTGGCCGGTGCCCCTCCGAGTCCGACCCCGGCGCGGCCGATGGTGTGCGTGCGTGGCGCCTCCAGCGGCGCTGGTGGGGTGTGGGGCGCGGCGGCCCCGTCCATCCCGGCATCGTGCTGACGTCCACGCCCTGACCGCCATGCTTAAGGAGGCTATCCTGCGCTCTCGCACGCCACTGCAACGACGAGGCGCAGTAAGCCGAGCCGCACGACTGTGTGGATGATTTAGATGTCTGCTGCGTCGCGAGTCCATCCATGGCTCTAAATCTCCTGATTTATGCAGATAGAGGCAGCCGACGCACGCTCACGAACATCAAGGATGCGCTCTGGCATTCCTTGGATGCTTTGGTTTGATCGGGCATTGCTTCCTTTGTACAGGAAATTTCCGGCCTGCTTGGCGAGCAAAGGGCAACCTGAATGCCAACCAATCAAAATTGATTCAGCATCTAGAGCTGATCAACAGAAAGAATCAGTTGGTGATGCCACCGTTGATATCGTCATGGAAACAAACCAGTTCACAATATTGACTGACATCGACATTGTATTTACACATCTGATTGCGCTATTGCTCAGCAAGGTATATGGGTTTACATAGAAAATAAGTTGGTTCATTGTCTGACAATGCTTTGTTCCTTTTTTGGTAGAATCTCAGATCATGAATTCTGAACTTTTGGATGAATATCTAGAATGCACATATGTTTTGTCTATAATATGCTTATATGAATGAACAAGTTCCTTGCAAAACTGAATAAATCACTGCAGACAATAATCTTAACTGCAGACCTAAAACCTGTTAGCTAGGATCATTCAATTTCAGACAAGAATCTTAGGCCTTGTTTAGATTCAAAGTATTGAAAAAATTTGCAACTGTAGCATTTCGTTTGTATTTGGCAAATATTGTCCAATCATGGACCAACTAGGCTCAAAAGATTCATCTCGTGATTTCCAACTAAACTGTGCAATTAGTTATTTTTTTTACCTACATTTAATGCTCCATGCAAGCGGCTAAAAATTGATGTGATGGAGAGAGAGTGAAAAAACTTGGAACTTTGACGCTATCTAAACAAGGCCTTAACTGAGTATGGTATAATGTGGAAATGCTTGCCTAATGTTGATCAGTATCTTTTATGCACTTTAAGCAAATAATCCAAAGAAAAAAATGCCAATATGTTTTCAATCGAGTGATATTGTCGTAGCGCACGGTCCACCTCACAGGTTTGTCATGTGCAACATATACTGTCATAGCACATTTTTGTTTTTGACCAGGACTGTCATAGCACATTAATTGGTTCACCTCACAGCCTCAGTTGTCATATGCAACATATTCAAAAGTTACCGTGCACTAAATTAAATTATCTTACAGATAAAGGGGGTATAAATTAAAGCTACCTTGCATTAAATTAACTTCCCTACATCTTGTATAATAGGTTAGAAATCTATTCCTTTTATTTTGTGTGCTTATACTGATTCATGTGGATTTTGAACTGCCAAGAAAGAGCTCTTGCATGCAACCTATCATGCTCCCCTGGGTCAATCCCTGGATAGCAAACTCGCTCTTTGCCGATGAATTCCAACGGTGAGACCAGGTTAATTAGGGTCCATCACATATCTCAACGTCATAGCCTGTTTTTCCTTCCTAGCAGTAGAAATAGAGCAATAGTTACATAAGCTCCTTTAAATTTACTGTCTCTAATAACAAAAAAAAGTGCATCAAGACCTACCAAAATTTTAGCCCAATTAGAACTAACTCATATTTATTTGAAACCTTCTAATTTTCGAAACCAACAATTGAAAGAAAAGGTAAATAAGTAATAAAAAACCATCTCTGACTGGACCAGCTGGTTGTAGCTTAAGCTCCATCAGCACTCTGGCCTGGTTCCACATGATATTAGCAAAGTTCCCTTGCACATGTGACAAATGTATCATACTTATCCTATTCTCCAAACTCAGTATAGGCATGCATACCAAAAAAGCATGTTCTAATTTTTTTCCCTCCTTTCATTACATACTTGCAGCTACTATTCAACAAGCAGGAACATGGAAATAGAAGACAAACTTAGAAGACAAGGATTATATAGCCATTGGATGCTGCAGTCATTATAGTAGTTCTAGCATCTTTGGTGTCTGTCATATATACTGCAATATATATATAAAATCAGATACATGAGATGTTGAATGTCTTCTTTAGTTATCACGAGTCCTGGACTTGTGTTTTTTTTTTTAATCGTTGCGCTATATCTAGGCTTATCACACATTCTAAACCTCATTTTCTTTCTCCAAGTTGATATGCGGGGCCATGCAGCATGCAGAGAAGGGGGCACAAGGGGGAGAGCTTTTGCCTTCCAAGTGAAGAAAATCTAGCTATCGTGAAGAAATCTATCGTACTGTTTCCACATGTACTACTACTGTAGGACTCCTGATCAGCCTGTCCCCTCCTGCAGGCTCACGTACTCTTCCTAGATAGTCCTAGCGTCGATCCTCGCGCCCACTCTCCCCGCCGCCTCTCTATTCCCCCGGCCCCTCCGCCAGGGCTCCAGGCCTAGCTGCACTCTCCTACCTCGAACGGGCTCATGCGCCCCGCCCCACACTTGATCCTCCGCCGAGATCGATCCACCGCGCGCACATCACCAGCTCTCTGCTCTAGCTCTCCTCCCGCGATGTCCGGCTACGATGGCGCGGACGGCGGCGCGGGCGGGTCCGGCAACGGCCGCGCGGGCGTCCCGCCCGGCGCGATGTCCGGCTACTACGGTGGCGGGGCGGACGCCGGCGGCGCGGGCGGGTCCGGCGGCAACGGTGGCCGCGCGGGCGGGTACGTTGCCGTCCCGCCCGGCGCGGGCGGCGGCGGCTACGGTGCGACCCCGGCGTCGTCCAGACCAACGCGCCGCCCCAGCAGTACAGCGATCAGCAGCCGGGGTTCAATGCGCAGCTTAACCCCAGCGTCGACGACGCGTCGATGATCAGCATCAGTGAGTTCCGGGCCCTCCTTGACAGTCCCTCCGGCGAGATTCAAGCTGGCGTTAGCAGTGGCGTCCCGGCGGCTCCCGTACACCAGCCCGTGCCCAACAGTGTCGACGGTTCCGGCGGCTGGACCTCCAGCGGCTTCGTCCCCGCTGCCTACGTGCCCAACGTTCACGGCAGAGGCGTCCCCGCTCCCTACGGCGTTCGAGGTGGCGTCCCCGCCCTACGTGCCCAACATCGGTACCGGCGCCGGCTGGACATCCGGCCACTTTCCTGGCTACGGCGGCCCCGCTCCCGGCTACGTGCGCCCCGTGCCCGCCGTTGGCTGGACCCTCAGCTCTCCCGGGCGTTCATGGTGGCCCCGCGTCCCAGTACGTGGCCGACGGCGCCGGCGGGCGGACCCTCATGGAGTCTCCCAGCGCTGCAGCCGCCGTGGCGGCTAGCAACGCTCCGGTACCGCGATCGGTGCTGAGGCGTTCCAGGTTTGGCGACGGTACCGCGAGCGGTGCTGCAGCGCCAGCAGCGTCCCAGCACAACCTCTCCGCTCCTGAAGTCGAGGTATGATTCTCAGCCCGTATATTGATATGAGCTAATCTTTTTAAATAAAATTAAAGCAAAATGTGGTATAAATATCCAAATAGGCTTGCAATTCCTGCTTTGTTAGGGCCTATTTAGTTCCTCATTTTAGCCAAAAATATCTGGATTTTGGGCAACATTACGCAAATGGATCTTTTTTTTTTTTTTTTGAGAGGAAGGTAGGCATATATTACTCAGTTTGAAAAGTTTACATCAAGGAATACAGGAGGGGAACCAAGCCAAATATGCCGGCCTGTTCCAAGTGAAAGAGTATGCTTTGCAAGATAATGAGCCTCCCTATTAAACTCCCTACCTTCATGTGTGAAACGCACACAATCAAAGGATTTACATGTCTGAAAGATGTCTCGAAGGATCATCATATAAGCACAAAGAGGCATCTCTTTTATATTATTGATTACAATTAAGCAATCGGAAGCCACGCTCAGTTTATGGACTCCACAATCCTCAGCAAGCGCTAGTGCCTCCATACAAGCCATCGCTTCTAGTGTTTCAGGATCAGTTATATTAGGAACCACCATAGCACTGGCTGCAATAAAATGTCCTTGATCGTTTCGGCATACAGCAGCCACACTCCCTTTAGAATTAGCTCTATCAACAGCAGCATCAACATTAATCTTATACATATCCCTCTCAGGAGGTATCCATCGTTGAGTTCTTGATTTTGACAGAGATTTAATACATCCCTTGAATTCAAATCCCTCAACAAAATCAAATTCTTGAATTAAGCGGTTAACCATTACCATAATAGAGAAAGGCATTCAGCTTTTATATATTAACCACACTAAACCAACCCAAACAGTGAGGGAGCCAACCCACTCCACTTTGTGGTTACATGTAGTCAAACAAACCCAGATTATATGGCAATGCATGGCCATGGGGTCCAATCCATTATATACTAATTTCCAAACATAAGTTTGTTGGCGCTCGATACTGAATGTGATGCATCATGCATGTATGTCCGGGCAGATTATATGCATGCATCTCATGGAATGAAAAAGACGATGACTAATTAAACGTAGAGGCCAAACAATTCGGTAGCATCATGGGTTGGAAACTCTCAATAGCCCAATCCTTTGCTTCCACAATAACCCCATCCAATCCAGCCCAGCATGAAGCCCGTTGTCCCCAGCCCAAAGGCAACCCAACTGTTTAAACCATTTTAGCCCAAACCGTTAGCAGGGCTGGGCAAAATATGTGTAAGCATGGACATAGCACTGCCTCCCTCTAATTAAGGCCCTGTTCGGCTGGTCCAGGGCTGGGCAAAATTTGGCTGGTCTGCCCAGTCTGCTGGGGTTTTGGCTGGTCAAGATTCAGCCACATTCAAATTTGAATGCCCAAGCCATACAACTGAAACTAGCTAGCAGCAGACCATGCATGTACAGTATATGTATGTGTAAGCATGAAGCAACAACTTTCTGAACCAATATGCGTCGAACGGCTGGCCTGAAAATTCAGCCGAAATGAGTCCAGCGGACCTGCTAACACAAAGTCATATTTGGTGCCTGTGTTCTGATGTATTATAGCTTATGTATTATGCATTGCTTGTTTACTGCTAAGATATGCAAAATCCTCATGATATAGCTTATGTATTATGCATTGCTTGTTTACTGCTAAGATTGTTATTGATCTTGCATCGTTTCAGCAGTGGATGCAGAAGGGAAAATGGATTCCTCGTGATGATGAGGAAGATGAAGATGAAGAGGAAGAGGAAGAGGAAGAGGAAGAGGAAGAGGAAGAGGAAGAGGAAGAGGACCACTTGTGCCGCCCACTTAGCGGGACACTTAGCGGGAGCAAACGGAGCAGTGGGAGCACACGAAGCGGCTCTGGAGCCAGCAAGAGGTCACGGGGCGCTGTGTGCATCCAGAACCCTCCAGCTCTCACATGTCGAGACCTAAGGATGGAACAGCTGGCAACAGCGGCTAGAGAGATTGGTGTTGATGAGAAGTCCCCACACTGGCTTACATTGCTGGAGGTGAGCCGGAAAAAACGTGACACTTCCTTCTTCTTAGTGTCCAAGGCAGACGGAAAGTGGACTGTCATTCATGATGTTGCCTTGAGGATGGCTAACGAGAGGAGGATGGCTGCCGAGATTGCTGCTGAGAGGAGGGTGTCTGCTGAGAGGAGGATGGCTGCCGAGATGGTTGACGAGATGGCTGATGATAGGAGGATGTCTCGCTGGGAGGAGGATGGCTGCCGAGTTGGCCGAGGAGAGGAGGATGACTGCTAGGATGGCTGCCGAGATGGCTGAGGAGAGGAGGATGTCTGCTAAGATGGCTGCTGAGATAAGCGACGAGAGGAGGATGTCTCGCTGCCGAGAGGAGGGCCTGGGGCAACAAAGGGAAAGGGGTGGCCCGGGACAACAAAGGGAAAGGGGCCTACAGTGGCAACAAAGGGAAATGGTGGTTCCCCAAAGGGAAAGGGAAAGGGAAGAAGGAGTAAGCAGCAGCGAGGACGAGTACTAGATCACCCTCTTATCCTGATGCAGTAGTAATTGCCACGAGTACTAGATCACCCTCTATATCCTGATGCAGTAGTAATTGGGACGAGCACTATATCACCCTCTATCATGATGCAGTAATAATTGTGAACGATTGAACTATTTGTGATCTTTGTTTGGACTATGTTGTTATAAGGACATGTAATAACTTGTTTGAACTATGTTGTTATGTAATATTTGAGTTGGTGTTTGGATCATAATATTTCTGTGGCTCATTTTTAGATAATTCGTCCGATATTAGATTTACAAGATGGCTCAATGGTTAAGGGACTAGAATAAAATTCTTGCTGATGTGAATGAATTCCAGTTGGTTAATAGGGCTGGTTAGAGTTTCTTGGAATTTAAGAAAGAAAGGTGTGTTCACTGTGAAATCTGTTTACAGTTGTCTAACTAATTCTGATGTGGGTGTCTACCAAGGCAGGCAGTTTTGCACAGGCAGGCTACTGAAACAGAGACAGACTACTAGCTGCTACTGAATGCAATTCCCTGTCAAAGATAAGTATATGCAGGGTATGATCTTTTGATCATGTGTCACTGTCATGGATATGCATGCATAGTCTGAACATGAGAACAGGGTAACAACAAGAGCTTAGCATTTGTGTTGCTTACGGCTCCTCCTGGTCCTGGCTCCCATCCTGCAGTTTCAGGCTCTGCATAGCATATCTGCAGAGTAAGTGTGGGTAGAAGCCTGATTTTTTTTGTTTGAGAACTATGCTATCACAAGTACAAAAACAGTCAGACACTCAGATTACATGCTAGTTTCAGGCCCAGTACTGAATGATGATATTGTGTTATCTTGCTCAGAACTTGGAACTGCTTTTGTCCATATAATTTCCCCTTGATTTGGGGTTGCTTGTACAGATGTGCACCATGAACCAATTTTAGTTCCTTTGTTTTGATCACTTGAGTTCTCTTGTAGATAACAACCCATGATTTTGTTTCATGATTGTGACATCACTCTGTATACGGCAACCATGCATTTTTCTTATAAGTGGACTAAAATGTTACTTCATTTCCTTCAATGGCCTTCATTTTTCCATGAAATGATTCTGCTAGAAATTATACTTCATTACTTTGAGTTCAAGGGTCACACATTTAAATGTATCTTTTCATGCACCTAGACTTTTCAGTTCAGTACCATGTTTACAATGGTAGACTCCTCAACCTTTGTCTTCCTTCTACAATTTAGCATCCTTCATGAGTATTCTTACTAGTACCATCAACACCTAATAGGCATGAGTAAGGATTACAGGAAGGATCCTAATTTTCTCAACTAGTAAAAAGGACAGGAATTTCGATGTCAATAATGTTCAGTACCATGTGCAGATCAGTTTATCCTAATTACTTAGCTCGCTTGTATACTTGTGTAATTCTGAAAAAAAAGTACCATGCCTTTAATTTATATGAGACACATGTACATATACTGATTAGTTGACGTGGCTGAACTCATTAGGCCATGTCACATATTATCTAAAAAGTGGTTATTTTGATGTAACTAGTGATTCTGCAGATTTTTCAGAATCTTGTGAACTTGTAGTTTATTAGGTAGCAAGCTGCTATCCAATGTTCTCTATTATTTTCATGAGTTGATTCCAATTGTAACCCCCAACTACTTTATGCTAGTTTTGCTATTGGACACTGTCATGTGAAAAAGAGTCTGTGATCTGATTCCAAATGTGTTTTCTGAATTTTACCTACCATGCTTCTCAAATATCAGCCTCTACATAAATGTCTGGTACCGGGAGTAAACATGTAGTCATATACTCATCTGGGAGTAAACATGTAGTCATATACTGATCTGTGGCCCCTCCTATATTTGACTGCAGAGACAAGAAGAAGCAGAATGCCAGAGACTTAGAGAGGATATATAATACTGTGCTGAGATTTACTGTCATATGGTTCTGTTGCCAAGAGGAAGTAGCATTTTGAAGTTGTCTATAAATTATTTGTAGGATAAAACATTCTCAAGGACATGTAAATGATACGCTTGCTTGTTGGCCTGCAATTGGAATACATTTTCTGTAATAAATGCTCTGAAGTATTAAGCAATGGACATATAAATGATATGTGCACTTGATGCAAGCCTGTTGTAGTACGTAGTGCACTGCTTTTGATCCTATGTACTATAACATGAGCAGCAGCGACACGTACATACACGTACATACGCACGTGGGCTGGCCGCGGTTAATTCGATCCCGTACGTGAGTAGCGGCGACACATACGTACGTACATGGACTGGCCGCGGTTCGACCCCCGGGTAACCGCGGTTCGGCGGTGCAGGCGTGGGCACGGATCAGGTTCGATCCGTGAACCCTCTTTGCGGCAGATGGAGCGGAGGGTCAGCGATAGGAGTGCTCCGAACCGCACCCTTTGCAGCGTGAGCCCATACGACGTGCACAACGCGCTGATCCCCCACCACCTAACCTGTTAAGCGTGATAAAAAAAAGTTGCTTCTACACACCTATACATCACCCACCTGAAACGATAATGGCCCCCGCCGCAGTTAGGACGACGACCCGCCTTCCTTTTTCATTCCCCTGCCTGGACGTCCGTATTTCCACAGGCGCCGCAACACCGCCCTCGATCCAACCCTAATAAGCCTCCCCACCGACACCGCCGCCGTCCCTGCCGCCGTCCGAGATGTCGAGTTCTGCCTTGAGGCGGCGGGGGGTGAACGGCCCATACACTGGGAGGTTTACCCCTGCGCATGCCCCCTCGGCCGCGCCCCGGTCAAACGAGGTGGTGAAACAGCCATCGCGACCGCCCCGCCGGCGTCGTTTTAGCACCGAAGCGCCTTCCCTTGTCGGCGCGGCGCCCCCTTCATGCCGGTGAGGGCGGCGGCGCCATGCGCGGGGACCTCTTCCTGGACGATGTCGCCAGCAGTGGAGAAGTGCATCTGCCGCACTGTGCACAACGAAACCGCCGGTGGGATCTCCAGTTGGCAGGTATATATGATTCTCCAGATCTGTTATTGCTTCTGATCTGTAATTGCTTCTGATCTTTTTTTTTTTTAAAAGAGTTTCCTCTGCTTTTAAGAAAGCAATAAGCATCCTGCTGGGTTTACCAGCTTACAAAGTTTAGGATTCCGGCATTCAGCCACCCGGCTCAAACTGATAACTGAAGTAAAAGCAGAATAAAAAATAAGAGCTAAACTTCAGCCTCCAAAACAAGACGCAAACAGCTCTGATTACAGTTCTATTACATCTAAAGAAATTAACATGCTTGGCTTGAACGACTTGAGCCACTCCAGAGCTTGATTTATCAGCTGTTGCATCCGCTCCCTGTCTTTCTCCTTAAGTAGAATACGCCATCTCTGGATGAAAGAAATGATATTGAACACAATGTCAGTTGGCATTTTAGGAAAGCTTTTTCTATCGCCATCTTATTGCGACAAGTCCAAATCCCCCAAGCAATTGCCGCAAAGAAAACCATCAGCAAACGCTGGTAAAGGCCCCTTGCCCTGGAGCCAAACTAGGCCGAACTCCGAGAGATTCCTAGGTGTATAATCTAAAGCTCCAGACCTCTCTCACCATCCCCCAAATGAATTTCGCCAGGTAGCAATCAAATAGAATGTGTTCTACCGTTTCTAGGCAACCACAGAGGCAGCATTTCTCATCACCCCGCCAACCCCTGTTCTTCGTGCTAGCCCCCACCTGCAATTTATTGTTAAACACTTGCCATAGGAAAAACTTGATTTTCAATGGTATTCTGCTTTTCCAGATGAACAATTGCTTCTGATCTGTAATCGCGTTTTGCAGAAGAAGCCAGAAATGGGCTCCATGTTCCATGGAGCAGCAGTTAATGGATCCAACGAAGAAGATGACCACCTCAGCGCTGTTGGGAGCAATGTCAGGAGGAGGAGCGCATGCAGATCCAGCCCGAGCGAGAAGTCAAGGAGCCCAGAAGAAGTTATGTCCATGGACAAGAGCTTGAGCGAACTTCCTCGGATGAGATGCAGAACAGATGGGACGCTAGGCGAAAGCACTCCAGGATAAGTTCAATGAACTGGACAGGCAGGTTGAGCAAGTGCAGAATATGGCTAGAGAGTGTGGTGCAAATGAGCGCACCCCAGATCTGTGGCTTGGTGTGCTGGAGATCGTCCATTCCAGACGTGCGACCAAGTTCTTCATGGGGTCCGACCCAGATGGAAGGATGGACATGATTAAGCTCTATGCCAGGATCCATGAGTGCCAGAATCTTGGTGGATCGCAGCCAAGTGACGTCCAAAGCAACCTGAAGGTATGCTTCTTTTTCAAACATCGAAGTTCCTTCCTGGTATAGCTGGGAATTGTGCATTAGCTACTGATTAGCTTACCTACAATTTTCCTGTATCATGCACAAAGTTTTCATAGAGCATGCCTGCCTTAACAATTTGCATTGTTCATCTTTACAACCAATGCCCAGAGACTGCACACTATAATATATCTGTAATATTAAGCAGCTTGTGTGCTATAGAAATTGTTCATCTCAAACACAAGGTATGATACTGTTTTGGGTCTAAACAAACACAAACATAGAAGACATTTGAACATGCGGAATCAACACAATTCAACATACACGCAGGTTGTGATTTAGTCATATAGGCATCAATTGTTACCAAACGACACATGCTGGCTGTCAGTTAACTTAACCCAACCTAGCAGATCTATCTGACCAAATTGGAAAGGTTAACCCTACAAAATTACTAATCCAATCTAGCACCTCAAAGCACTGCAACCATACCAAATTACCCTAATTTAATCTAACCTTCTTGGCCGAGCAGGACGCTGCTGCTTTGTCCCTATTGCCATAAGTCATAGCCGCCGCCTTCTTTGCAGAGGTGGACACCGAACCCATGCCTCGCTTCCAGTTCATCTCATTGAACATCGGCTTTCATGTCATCCTCAGAGTGGCCAGCCCTCGAACTGTCTGTGATGTTTGTTATTAGAAGTATTTTTGTATGTCTGTGGTTTGAATATCTTTAATGTAGCAGGGTTGTTTAACTTTTCAGTGAAGTATAGAGTTGAGAAAGTATTGACTTTTTTTTTTTTGATTTGCGCAGAGGGATGCAGAACCTGCTAATGATTCTGATGAGGAGTGGGAGGAGGAGTTTTTCAACCTGTGCCAAGGTTATAGTAAGGCAGCTGGATTATTCAGCAACGGTATGTACGAGTATGCTAGGCATCTGGACAAGTACTGCAATAGGGCAGGTAGTTCATAACAGTTTTCTAATTGAAACACTCGACACTTACAGGTACTTCATCTAGGAAAGTACCACTTGGTGGACACCGGCTATCCGAACCGTCCGGGCACCTTGCTTCTCAAAAGGGAAGGAAGTATCATCTTCAAGATGTTCAAAACGCATCGAACCACATGAAAGAAAGGCGATATTCAACTATGCGCCTATCAATGCATTGCGTGACTCCAATGCGCTCCGGCCGATGAATAGGTCTTGACAAATGTGTATGTTGAAATGCTTTATGTACTTGTTGAGCACATGTAGTTTTTTCGGACGTGTATGTTTGTGGGCATGCTTTATGTACTTGTTCAACACATGTAATATTTTTCGGACGTGTATGTTTGAGGTCATATTTTTTTTACTTGTTGAGGTCATGTAATAATCTTTCCGATGGTTCAAAGACATTTTTACCACCATTTGCAATGAATAATTTGTTATGTGAAACGGCTACAAGTATATGCAGAAGGTGTACATTGATGCTGATAAAGCTGAACTCATCATTCGACAGGCACGAAAATATGAAATGTGGAATTGTTGGTAGTAGAGGTCATACCAACTGTTCTTTTGGTTTGTTTGTAAGGAATTTGTGGATGATGACAATATGGAATTTGTTTGAAACTTCGAAATGAAATTGTGATCATGTTTTTGGAATGAATGGCAGCCAGAAGTTGTCACGCCCAGTCTTCGGCCTCACCAGACACCAAAACTGTGTACTCCCGTCTTCGGCATCGCCAAAACTGTGGACTCGATTTTGTCCACCGCACTTTTTGGCGTCAAAAATGAACCGGGAAGCGTTGGCGAGGCCACGGCGTGCGGTTTGGCTATGAACCAACGTCGAAAGGAAAACCTTAACAAATGATGAATACTCGACATTTGGGCCATGATGTTTGCTTACAAATCATGAATAGTGGACAAGTTGGCACCGGGCCGCTTTATATTTTGGTCCAACAGACCACGAGTTAGCCCAGCTATTTTTTTTCCTCCGCCGCGTTTACCTGCACCCGAACGGCCGCTCACGCGGTTCCGGACAAAAGGAAAAATCTCGCGACTTCTTGATCTGTTCCCCACCGCCGCCCCCGAGTCTCCATCCCGCCGGCGCCCTCTCCATCTCGTCTCCCGCCGGCGCCGCGCGCTCTTCCCTTCGACTCCACGCGCGCTCCACCTTCGCCGCCATGTGCACCTAGCGCCGCCGTTCCCCTGTTTCGCTGTACTCCGGTGACGGGCGGCGTGGGCGGCGCCTTTGCTAACCGGCGTCTTCGCGGTCGGGGAGAGGTCGGCCGGTGACCTTGGTTCCTTCCACCTCATCCATCGGCGACGTGACGAAGGTACGTGCCGCCCTTCCGCCTTGGGACCCAGAGCCCGTCGATTAGGGTTAGGGTTACGGGGCACCGACTTCGTCTTCCTCGCTTCATTTGTTCATGGCTAGGCGCTTGATGCAGTAGCTCTCCACCTCCCTTGTCGCAATGGCTAGTGGTGATGGCACTTGTCCCCGTTGGTAAGCACTTTACTGCCTTGTATGTCTAGCTTTTCTGTAGTTGCTCATGTTTTTTTGATGTTTATGATGACGCTGTGCTCGATCTGGCAGTGCATTTAGGCTAGTTGTTAAGATTCATCAGTTTGTTCTCGAGACCGAATATTAGTAAAATTGTTAGATGTCAGTACCTAATTTACTTGTACTACATGTTCAACACTTGTTCCATACTGAATACTTAGGCAAGAATAAGAAAGCATATAAATTCTTTTGTGGTGCAATGAATGATTTAATAACTTTGGTGGTGCAATGGATGAGCTACTAAGTATTAACTGAAAGCATATAAATTCTTTTTGTTATTTCTTTAGCATATCTGCTTGTTAGCCTAGGACAATTATATTTTAATTCTCAAGCACAAACTATCTATTTAGAGGACACAGCTGGACAAGTTAATATTGTTTTACCAAATAGCACCACTGTTTTTATGTCTAAGTTACTCATTTTGCTCGCCATTTCTAGGAATCTACGGTAAAGAACAAAGGCGCTGGTTATTGGTGTTAGCGGACAGATCCCTTTTCTGAATGGTAAGCTTTAGCTTTGTGATTGTTATATACATGACTAGTTTTGTATTGTTACATGGCAGAGCTGTATCATGGTACTAAAATTTCTTTTATAGGCACGGCGGTGGAGAAGGCGTGCTTCATCATCTGCCAACAAAGACACTAATTACAATGCATCAGATGCGGGAGAGAGGGATGCTAATGCAGTGGACCAACATGCATCAGATGCGAGAGAGAGGGATGCTAATGCAGTGGACCAACATGCATCAGATGTGGGAGAGAGGGATGCTAATGCAAAGGACCAACATGGACATGATACTGCAGATGAGCAAGAGAGAGAGGCATCTCAACCTTCTGGTCGCCGCCAGAGGAGGAGGAAAGTCGCAAAATGGCCAAGCGACCAGATACATGTGAAGGAGCTCACGGAGGATGGGATGCCCACGAAGAGGCGGCCCCGAGAAGAATGAGGAAGCTTGCTTTGGTTTGATTGCTAGAGAAAGGTTGAAGTTGACTATGACTTCATTCGATCACTGGATGATAAAGAGAGGTACCGTATGTTTGATGATTATGTCCAGCCTAAATTGAAGTTTGATGACCATTTGAGGGATACAAAGCATGCTACATGATGATGAGGATGATAAACCATGCTTGGAGAACCTACAAAAGCGAGCTAGTACGCAAGTTTGTCTCGCACGGTGGTTGGATGCCGGGGTGAAGCACCCATACATTCCGCCTCAAGATTGGGAAGATTTTGTGAAACTACAGCAGATCGATGAAGCAAAGCGAAAAAGGGCGAGATTTCGAAGCTTCGGGAGAGGAATAAGCACAACCACCGCCCGGGGACAAGCAGGGTACGCTGGAGCATTCAAAAAGTGGGCAAAAGAGGATAGGTATTTAGCCTCCAAAGGCATCGTAATCCTTGGCACAAATATCCTCTAGGTCGCTCTAGGAGTTTTTTGCGTGGACGGAGCAAGTTGGCCGTGGTCTCGAATCTTCTCGCCGAGATTCGGTGGGGGTCAAAATCAAGTGAAAGGGTCGCTCAGCAAGTTGTAGAGAAACAAGCGAAATTGAGTCTTCGGGGGTGCACAGACATGGTCGGGGATAAAGATGTGCTCACACAGTCTTGGGCCCGAACGGAACGGCAGACGCATTCGTGGTTTTTCTAGTTATAGTGGTTGGAAGTATTGGCCGGATTGCTCCAAAGATGTATAGAAAGAGGAAGCATTCAAATGTGGATGTGGAAGCCTTGAAAGCCGAGCTTCGCGAGGAGGTCCGTGGGGAGGTCATGGGAGATGTAATTACTTATCTACGTGAGAATGGAATTAATTTGGCACGCCTCCAACACCCTTCCCTCTCGTAGGTGGGAAGAGCAGCTTGTGCCTCAACCTCCGATGGAGACTCGCAACAATGTATGTTTGGATGGACCCAAGTGGAAATTTATATCCAAATCCTTTGGACCATGTTGCAGCGGCAGAGTGCACACTTGTAAGCAACCTTGGAAGTAATGAGGTGGAGGTAGCAAAGGGAACCGCATATCCACTACAAAAGGAGTTAAATTCAGTTCTGTACAGGATGGATTTATTGTTGTATGTGTTGAGTTTGTATTTCCGTAACACGAGAGGTTTGTCCCGAATCCGCCCCGTCCCCGATATAACAACTCTTGAAGATGCTATGTACAAGAGGGTCCAGTGGAGGAAGGATTGCATTGTGATATCACCGAAAGATCGTTTTAAAAGCTCATTAGGAGGGCCATGGCTTCGTGGGTCAGCCGGAAATTGTGCTTCCAAGGAGCATGCAGAAGGCCAAAATCAAACTAGTAAGTCCACAAGTGGTCCAACTGGATCTTCCACAGCCTTTAGAGCACCCATGAGTAACACTAAACGGGGCCGCAAGTGCAAAGCGGGGTGCTTCCAAGGAGCATGCAGAGGACCAAAATCAAACTAATAAGTCCACACGTGGTCCAGTACTGTAGAGCACCCAAGAGTAACACAAAACAAGTGCCGACAGTGGGTGTCAATCGGCAAACGGGGCACATGACCAAAGCGTCTATGAGTTGTCCCGAGTCTTCCTTATGGATACGGCCCAACTCCAATTTCAATTTCAGACAACCAATGGTATCGAAGAACTTGTGAACGCAGGCTCAGCCCAACTCCAAGTTCAATTTTGGACAGCCAATGCTATCGAAGAAGAACTTGTGAAAGCGGGACTGGGTGTGCGTAACTTCATGCCCTTTACATGAATGCATGTGCAGAGAACAGAAACACCGGGATAGTAGGCAGGATCGAGCGGGATTTTTCCGGGGTGAGAACGAATCGAGCCTCTTACCGTGCGATTTGAGGACTTGTTTAACTTCTTCAAACTTGATGCAGTGGGTGTAGGAATTCTTCGCGTGATAACACTGTATGTTGCAATTTCTTCTTTTTAGACTTGTTCATATTTAGCTAGGGATGCTTTTCATATATTTGCATTGCTTGCTAAATTGCTTTTCTATGCTTCTTTATTCCTAGGTACCTCATTGTAATAGCTAGGCAGAATTCTGTGCCAGTTGGACTTCTTGATCCAGATGCATTGTCAATATCAGCCCTGAGACGTGATAGAGCTTACAGCGTGGCATATCTGGAAAGATGCCTAATGAAATATGGCAAGGCAAAATATGTGATGTTTGCATATTACTCTAGTCGGCACTTTAGGATTTGGTCATCATCGTTCCTAGCTGGGACAAAGTGTTGTACATCGACTCCAATAGAGGCATGAAGACAGATTTGAGTCGGTTGATATCTGTGATAGATGAGTGAGTATTTTCTAACCTACTATTGCCCCTTTCTTAAATTTGTTACTGGAGTCCCAACAAATGTTGTAACAACTCTTGTATTTGTAGGGCATATAGCAATTTCCAGGCCAAGGTGAAGAAAGGGCGTACAAAATTCAAGTTGCAGCATGCCACCAAAGTTCCGGTTAGTAGTGCTTCACTTCTAGTTTTAATTGGTTTTGTATTTATATTGTTAACCATGTTTGATGATATGGTTGCAGTGCAAGCAGCAAGATCTGAACAATAGATTTGGGTCTGGGTTCTTTGCAGCCCACAACTTGATGTGTATGTTGGTACAGACAGGTGTAGAGGATTCTAAGGTATGACAGATATAATTACTTACTAGTTGTTGTTCGTAGTTGAATGTGATACTAGTCCAATGCTGAAAACCCCAAGTTTCAGCATCCTGTCTTGTGGCCGGGTCCTGTCTTTGGATCCGGAAGGTAGATTCTTATAGAGCAAAATGCACCACTAGTCCACTACCTTTTTTTCTGTGTCATCTAGGTCCATCACCTTCTAAAGTGCACCACTAATATCAAGTTGAGGAGATTCAGATATTAGATTCCTTGAATTTATTAGCTTTGTTGCAATCTGTGGTAAATAACCGAGAGGATCATTCCAAAATCTGAAGGCGGTATGGTTCCAATGCTGAATTTGTCGCAATAACAGCCTTTTGCACTGATATATAACTGAACAACATTCAGGTTGTTGGTCTGAGCAACATTCAGGTTGTTGCACTGATATATGAAGACCATAACAGGCCATCACGTTTTCATCTAGAGCATACATCTAGGTTCCAAAAGAGCATATGGACACTTTGTCCTAATCAAAAGTTAGAACACAGTATCATAGGTTTCGGAGGCACTGTGCAATAGCCAAAAGAACATCAACGCTGCATCACTAAATTTGAGTTGTCTTCTTCCCTGCTGCTCCCTTATTATCTGCTGGACTTTTCTCCCCTGCTGGTCCTTTCTTGCCTTCTGGTGTTGCTTTCACCTTTGAATTGCATGTTGAAGTTGTTGTACAGATCCCTCAGACAAAATCGTATAGGATCTGTCCACCATACTTTGTCCTAATCAAAAGTTAGAACACAGTATTATAGTTAAATCATGATTCCTTTTAAACGCACACTGTATCTTATACAAAAACCTTCAAAAGTTATGTTTATATAGTTAGTGCATCAGTTTGATCAAACATAACATTTATTCCAAATAAAAAGTCAGCCACTACCTATGTGCAACTAAAAGTGATACACTGTGCCAATAAATGATCTTAACCAAAGTATTTTCATAAAAGATGAGTACCACTAATTAACTGATCAGCAACTAAAATAGTGTGTTAGAAAACCAAAATTACGCAAGAAAAAACATCTGTTAGTGGGTACCTTTTGCTTGTCGGTCATGAAAGTCCATGGATAAGAGTTCTGGATGCCAAGGTCATCCTTTAGACATTGCAAAAACCATTTCCACGAAGCCAAACACTCCACCTCAACTATATATACCAATGGCAACTGGGTATATGCAATCATTCGGGTTGATACCTACTGCAGCTAGGATCTGTCCAACCTATTTTGTCTTGAAATGGCAACCGTCTAGGCATATCGAGGCCTACAAGCTTCTAGAAATCCTCTTTTGCAAGCATCTAAGGACATATATAGAGTGTTGAACTTTCATTTAGGGTCAGCAAGAAGGTAGAACCTTGGGTTACTCTTCCTTAGTTCTTGTCCACAATCCCAAAGCAAACTTTATTGTTCAGCTTCATCCCATAGTTCTTCATGGCTAGTCTCTTTGCTCTAGCTATCTAGCTTTGATCTACAATGTGTTAGGTTCCACTCTTTCGAACACTCCCGCTGGTTAGTGTCATTTTCGAACAGCTCGAATGACTGTACTTTGTCGCCCAACCGTTTGCTTGTGCACCTCTTGAGCTCCCAATTTTTCCCGACAAGAATGTGTCCCATTGTATATATCTTGATCACCGGCCATTCCATTCGCTCTAGGGTCGTTTGATGCATACAAGTTCCCATGAACAACACCGCAGATGGCATGGTACTCTTCCTCTCATTCCTTACGAGATGCACATCTACTCTCCCTCAAACCGTATTCTCGGACTGCCTTTCTAAGTAGCTCCACCGACTCAAACAACGTTCTAACCTTGAAGATAGGATTCTGCAAATCTTTTGATACGACTCCTAGACATCCTTACTTTGCCTCTGTTTCCAGTAGTTACATCTTCCCTTTGAGTACTCCTATATCTTTCACCTGAATAGGTGGTCATCATCAGCTTTATCCACAAAGTCACTATCTTCTTGACTGTATTCCTCAGTAAAATAAACTGGTGCACTACCACTTGGTCCAGGGCCATCTTGTAGAATTTGGGTGTGGGGGAGAACGAGACGGAGACAAACAGGCCGGTGGGAAATAGAAAATGTAGCACCCAATCGGTAGACAAAGTGTGGTCAACTGGGGTCGGCAGGCATGCTGGATGTGCACGTCCGATGGCTGGATGCTTGTAGGCAGATTTGGACCTCCGCTGCAGCCCAAATAAAGATGATGGACGTAAAGGTGCACTTCAGAATGTGAAGACACAGAAAAAAAAAGGTAGTGGACTCGTG
This sequence comes from Themeda triandra, assembly GCA_018135685.1. NCBI lineage: Eukaryota > Viridiplantae > Streptophyta > Magnoliopsida > Poales > Poaceae > Themeda > Themeda triandra. The sequence continues at coordinate 23,719 of JAENPR010001337.1, forward strand.
GTGCATATTGCTCATTCTTCTTAAACATATGTACTAGATGGCACCCTGAACATTAATTAAACAATTTTGTAGTAGTATATAGTTAGTAGTTAATTAGCCATGTACATGAATAAGACGTGTACTAGTAGTTTAACAAGTTACTAATAATTAATTTTATCGTATATATCCTGCTTGTGGGATTGATGCATGTATATATCTTTATAAGCTTATTCTGTCATGTATCTTTGGCTAATGCTGTGTTACACAGGACCTTAACTTGTCAACCACGGAAGTCCGCGCAAGAGATTAGAACACAGATTGCCGATTTCATTCTGGAGTGGATTGTGCAGCCTAATGGCCAGTTCCATTCTCCTCTGGCTGCTAATGAACAATATGATGATGAATAATCGTGGAGCCACTGGAAGCATGCTATAGTGCCCTGTGCTGCCTGAGACCCGCCATGCATGCATTGGAATTGTATGTTGTGAGTTATTTCTGGAGCTAAATAAACGTTTGAAACTTGAACATGAATTGATCTGTGTTGTGTTAAATAGGTCGACCAGTTTGTGGATTTTATGTGTCAAATCAGTGTGGACTAAATTTGTGTTTATGGAGCAACTTTGAGTAATTAAATTTATCCTGTGATGTATTTGTGTATAATGAGATGTTGATCCACTAATGCTGAGAGAGTAATCTGTAATTCCTCGTTACTACAGACGCTTGAGATATTAGCGTCAGTAGGTAAATTATTACCACCGACGCGTGTTCCCGGAACGCGTCGCTACAAGAACTTTAATACAGACGTGTGTTGTACTTTTCACAGGCGCTCATAGATACAAGCGCGTCGGTGTTAGCTGCTTGTTACAGACGGGTATCGTGGATCACAGACGTTTGTTTTGCCACACGCGTCTGTAATAGGTATATATTACAGACACGCTCATATGCGTCTGTAATTGATCATTATCACAGACGTCTTACAACAGACGCGCTGGAGCGTGTCTGTGATTACACTTAATGCGTGTCTGTAATCCCAAACTTTTACATAGTGGAGTTTGCACTGCCTTTATAACAAATTTTGGTTGATATACAAAGGAATATCGCTCTAAATAAAAGAAAGACGATATAGCTGATATGTTAGTCATCATGGCTGGGATTTTGAACTAATGAGATATGGCTACTAATTTTGTAAGAAGGGCGACGTGCTTGTGTCCTTTCATAAGAATGGTAAGAAATATTTGTACCAGCTTGGACCATTTTTTTTGGTTATAGAGATATATAAAATTCGGTCTTAGCTATTCTGAAGGTTCTGTGAGCATTATTATAGCAAGATGTTGACCGATGTATTCTTCAAACATCGTCCTGGCTAGAATTATCCTATGTACTCTAGGCAATGGTGCTGCCAGTGAGATGATTAGCACTGTCCTAAGGTGAAACATTGATCGTTAGTGTTTTCGGTAAATGAAAAATGAAATTGTACCGAAAACAGGGGGGCATATGTTGATGGCATAATTTGGTTGTCTGAGTTCATAGGCTTCTGCAATATGTCCATTGTCCGATTTTGTGTTTGAGGAAAGGAGGAGCAAGACATTCTTCTGGATTGGTGAGTGCTGGCTGATGGCAGTTTGGCATCAAGCTGTACGTGGCAATGATGGAAGAGAAGATCATGCGTGGATTTGAAGGAGGAGTATATGATCAGAAATTTGCATGTGCGAGCGTCATTTTGATGGCTGCCAGACGAGCATACGTATTGCAGAAAGCAAGCAAGAGAAACCTGAAGAGGTCATGAGAGATTTGAAGAATTAAAAGGAAATCTATTTTATTCATTATTATCTATACATGGTACGTGCAGGGCCAAAATATATATATAGAAAATTGTAATTAATTGGGCTGCTTATATCCGGCCATTAGATTACCGGTTGATATGAGTCCTGGCCGGATACAGCTAGCTTGCCAAAGACCGGGGCACGCTCATGTATAAATACAGGGTACATGGCCGATTGTTCTCTCTCTAGCCAATCGACATAATACATCTATTATTTTTCTTCGTTATGTTGTTTTTCTTCTACCTTAGGACAGTAGTTTATGCCGAACCCTAATCTCCATTAGGGGTTGGTGACCTTTGCCGTTTTGCGCTGAAAAACGGTCGGCTTCCCCTCCACGAAAGCGAGGAACCCCTTTGCTAGTTTGTCCTGAAAACTAGTCGCTCGTCGTTGCAAAAGTACGATAGTTATCGTGTTGTTGCACAGATCAATTTTGTGCACCAACACAAAGCACTGGTGATAGGGGCGTAGGCAGCGGCCAAAGACGAAGAATCCGGCCTTCATCGACCAACTTGTTCAAGATTGGATTCCCAGGCCTGCCCATACCTGAAGCAGGCCAACAACTTGGAGGTTCTATCATCGTCGTCGCCATCATTTTTGCGTACTCGCTTTCATCCAAAAACAATACACTCCAATTTCTAATAAACTGCTCCTGGGTGGGAAGAGGATATTATTTTCAACGCTTCCTCTTTGGACTCGACGCTTAACCCCTTCCCCCTCGCGTCGCCTCCCCTGGGGGCGACTCGAGGGCTCTCCAGTCGCCGCCTATCCGCCGCCCGCCCGTGACCGGCTTGGCTGCCGCCGCCGCCACCCTCGCCGCCGGCGGCGGCGGCCAGCGGGGAAGGGCCCAACAAGGCACCCCTCGCCCCTCCCTCCTCCCAGTTTTCCTCCGTGCTCTTCCTCCCCTCCCCGTCCCGTTCTTCTCCCGCGTGCAGGGGGTGGCGGCGCTGGCCGGCGGCGGCCGGGATCGAGCCGGCGGCGGTGCTAGGGTTCCACAGGCGACCCCCCTCGATTCCCTCCGTCCTTTCTCCGTGCGCCGCCCTGGCCCGGCCTCGAGGTCAAGGGATCTCGGCCGGGGCTGGGGGGGCAGTGACGGCGAGGCCGGTGGCCGGCCGGCCGGCGGCGGCCGGGATCGAGCCGGCGGCGCCGCTAGGGTTTCCGGCGACCCCCTCGATTCCCTCCGCCCTCCCTGGGCCGTTCTTCCATGCGCCCGCCCGGCCGGCCTCGAGGTCGTGGATCTCGCCGGGCAGGGCGCTGACGGTGAGTGCCGGGCGGGCACGGGCCGCTCGTCCTCCCCACCGGTGGTGGGTGGTAGGACGGGCCGGCCCGGGGTGATGGCGGCGGCGACGGCCTTGCCGGCCGGCCACCTCCCCCAAGCACGCCGCGCGCGGCCGGGCCGGGGTGGTGGCGCGGCAGATCCGTCCCCGCCCCGGCCGGGCCTCGCTCGGGGCGGGGCGCCTCCGTGCGCAGGATGGCCCGATGCGGCCGGTGTGGAGCCGGACTAGGGTTGAGGCGGCGGCGACGGGCCGTGCCGGGCCGCCCACCTCCCCTAGGCCCTCCCGTGCCGCGGGACGGCGGTGCCGTGGGGCACCTCCGTGCGCGGCGCCCGGCGTCATGTCGTGGTGCCGTGGGCGCGCTCCTCCCTGGGCCGGCGGTGTTGGGTTGGAGGACGGCACCGGTGCCCGCGTGCCACCACCTCGCCCGGGTGTGCGGCGGGCGGGCAGCGACGACATGGGCGGCGACGGTTGTTGCGGGCGACGGCAATTGGGTGAAAACCCCCCTGTCCAGGCTTCGCGCCTTGGACCGACGACGGTGGCGGCCGCGTCATCCCCTTCGTGAAGGCGTCGTCTTTCGTCCGTCGGCGGCGGTTGCAAGAGTTCGGGAACGAAAGTTCCGGTGGGCTGCTTCTCAACGCAGCGGGCGTCCGCGGGCGTCACCTCCTTCCTGAAGGCTCCGTTGAAGACCACTACGAACCCCTGCGCCGCCACCTGCACCTTTCCCTGGTCTTCCATGTCGCCAACTGTGTCCCTGTGTTTGTGGCGTGAGCTTGCTCCGCCTTCGCTCTGGCTCGTGCTCAGATGTTGACGCTCTGTGCTTTGCGCCGTAGTTGTGGCCTTCGCGCCGGCCACCAATGTCGCGCTTAGCGGCTCCTGAGCGGCCATGAGCTGGTGTTCTTCGGGTGGCGGGGAGACCCTCTGTTTCTTGTGTTGTTGGGCAGCGGGGAGAACCTCTGTTCTTGCTTTTGTTTCGTTGCGTCGTGTAGTGTGTGGCCACTCTCTCCGTGGTCGGGTTGTGTTGTATTTGTGTTCTTGTCCGGTCCCGCTTTTCCTTCTTAATATAAAAGACACGTGAAGTCGTGTTCGAGAAAAAATTTCTAATAAACTTTCCACTTGGAATGTTTACTACATTTAAACAAAAAAATATCAATATCTATGATACTATATAAGTATTATTGGAGTATAAACATTAATACTAATTTTCTATGATTTTGACTAAATTTTTGAATTTTTGTGACCGATGACAACACTATCAAGAAAATCCTTTTCAAGAAGAACATAAAGAGTACGCCACTTTTCTGTATTAGCTCATCTCCGCTCCATTCACAGCCGCACATATAAGTCATCAGAATATTTCTTTTGCTAATGCTCCATTATCCTAATAAAAGCATAGCTGTATTATATTATATATATTATACAAACGTAAACCATGGTATCACGAGGACAGTGATGGCAGCAGCAGTCGTACCTTCACCAGATGCGGCTGCTTTTTCCCAGGCTAGAATCTGATTCTCTTGTTGTGAGCTGTGACTGTGAATGATTCTTTGATCTGGCCTGTGTGACTGTCAAGGATTCTGATAGGGAGGTTGGAGATTCCATGGGCCCTGGTGGGAGCCAGGCTGGCTTTGGGTTCATCGGCGTATAGCACGTGAGCATACCCACATGGCACGTGGCGCTGTATCACTTGACGCGTGGCGGCAGTTCCGTTGCTCCATCACCATCTGGACGGCCGTGGCACACTGCCCGATAAACCCATGCAACGAGCCACGACATGGCTTAGTTCCCAAATTTTTTCTCAAATTTCACTATAAAAAAAGAAGATTCTCCATCACATTAAAATACCGACACATGAAGTATTAAATGTATATAAAATCAAAAACTAATTACACAATTTGATTCACTTTACGAGACAAACATTTTTGAGTCTAATTAATTAATATTTAAATAATTTTTATCAAATACAAGCGAAATCGCTGAAAAGACGCTACGGCTGGAGATCCAATTTGGCAATCTCCGAATTGGAGGAACTAAACAAGGCCCTGTAAAAAAAAAAAAAAAAAAAAAAAAACGTCATCATAGGCCAGTTTTCATGTAGAGTTTCGTGGCACCTATTCTTAATGAAGATTTACACTATAGGTTTCATAATCATTAAATTAAATTTCATTATTCATAGATATTTATTACCTGTGCTAAGAAAGTCTTATCCCTATAAAACTTTTTACGGACCTATTCCCTAATGAATTCAGTGGCTAATAAGCTTGATAAAGCTTATTTATTGTGAAAGAAAAACATCGTATCATAGGTAACAAGTTTGACTGGTTAGTTCGAACGAATATGACATACATCTTCTCTCCATTCTTAAAACACTACATACTTTTTCTCTCCATTCTTAATAAAAATATTGTCACATCATCTTATTGAAGGCAAATAAAACTTCAATGAAGTTGTTTCCGGACTTCGCACAAGAAGACAGCGTGTAGGCAAAGGTGCAAGGTATAGTCCACCTGATCCGGGACCACCACAGATCAAGATAGACCAGACGCACAGAAGTTTTGTCCACCTGATACCCAAATTGACTGATGTTTACAGTTGTGATTTTCTCAGTCTAAGCATCCTTAGTTCGTGACTAACCACTTGAGGACCATGCATGTTGTTATTTGGCATGTAATTTTTCGGGTGGTCTCTAATACATACTCCGTATTAGAGCAAGAATAATGGCTACGTCGACTCGCCAGTTGCAAGAAAGTACAGGTCAGCCAAGCTGTAGGACAGTAGTGGTGGACTCTACAATCTTTAATTTCTACTCTGCGACGTGCAAGTACGGGAGTGGAGGAGCAACACCCACGGAGCATCTTGCCAGCTTTTTACCGACGCTAAGAGCAACCACAATATGTGGCAAAAGCAGTCCATAGGGGATAAAATAATCCTATCAGCTAACTGGACACATTGTGAAGGGAGTCCATATAATGGTCCATAGCAACGGGAGTCCATAGCCTTATGGACAGGTCATAAGAGTAAAAAATTATTTATTTCTCTCACCTCTACCTCTCTCTTTCTCATTGCACAAAGGCCGGCCGGCTACAGCAGGTGGCCAGGTGCTCTCGGTTGAGTCATGGGGAGTTGCATGTGTTTGTTTTTTTATTTGTTTGTGGGCTCCACATCTCGGGCTTATTTAGACTTTAACATTGTGACCAAGACCACAACTATGGACTACTGACACAAGTTAGATCCATATGGACCAAGTAGTCCAAATACATTGTGGTTGCTCTAAGTGAATCGTCTGCTTTTCTCTCTGTCATGTTTTCTCTCTCCCCGCGTCAGATTTCTCTCTCCCCACGTCGTATCTCGCCGGCTGAAATGCCATTTCTAATACTTGCTCTTAGGTCCAATCGGTGAAAGGGATATCTTTTCTTCACATAGATGTGCATAGGACAAGTAGGAGTATAGTGAATGATCATCCACAAATAATAGGCGTATTCCATCTCTCAACTACTGTCCAATGTGTACCATAATCAAATATTAAAAAAACTTGATTTATAATTGTCTTTGGCCATGTTCTCTTTTGGCATATTTCGGCTTATTATCTCTTATAAAATACCATTGATTTATCCAAAATCAGCCGATTTATAGACAAGCCCAATAGCCCCTTGTGTAATTTTCCCATCATCAATCCCCACGTCCTGAAGAATTGAGGACAGCACTACTACTCCGTTCACCGGACTGGACTGCGAGGGATTAGGTGAACCCGGTCCACAGGGTGCTGCGAAAGCCGGAAGAGCGAATGGCGAGGATTTGGTTATAAAAAACAAGGCATCACATCCGAGTCGCACCTTTGGCTTTTATATAAAAAGCCTCCTTGGTTATCCATCATCAGAGATCAGACCATCCCCACCTAATTTTCCGTCAAATCAAATTTCAATCTCCATCCATCGATTCCTCCCGAACCCGACCCCAATGGCCTCCGACGCCACCGCCACCGCCGCCGCCGCCGAGCCCTCCTCCGGCGTCGCCACCCAGCCCCCGCGCTACGCCATCGGCTACGCGCTCGCGCCCAAGAAGCAGCAGAGCTTCATCCAGCCGTCGCTGGTGGCCCAGGCGGCGGCGCGGGGCATGGACCTCGTCCCCGTGGATGCGTCGCGGCCGCTGGCGGAGCAGGGCCCCTTCCACCTCCTCATCCACAAGCTCTACGGGGACGACTGGCGCGCCCAGCTCCTGGCCTTCGCCGCGCGCCACCCGGCCGTCCCCGTCGTCGACCCGCCCCACGCCATCGACCGCCTCCACAACCGCATCTCCATGCTCCAGGTCGTCTCCGAGCTCGACCACGCCGCCGGCCAGGAGGACGGCACCTTCGGCATCCCCAGCCAGGTCGTCGTCTACGACGCCGCCGCGCTCGCCGACTCGGGCCTCCTCGCCGCGCTCCGCTTCCCGCTCATCGCCAAGCCCCTCGTCGCCGACGGCACCGCCAAGTCCCACAAGATGTCGCTCGTCTACCACCGCGAGGGCCTCGCCAAGCTCCGCCCGCCGCTCGTGCTCCAGGAGTTCGTCAACCACGGCGGGGTCATCTTCAAGGTCTACGTCGTCGGCGGGCACGTCACCTGCGTCAAGCGACGCAGCCTGCCCGACGTGTCCCCCGAGGACGACGCCTCCGCGCAGGGATCCGTCTCCTTCTCCCAGGTCTCCAACCTCCCCACCGAGCGCACGGCGGAGGAGTACTACGGCGAGAAGAGCCTCGAGGACGCCGTCATGCCGCCCGCCGCATTCATCAACCAGATCGCGGGCGGCCTCCGCCGCGCGCTCGGCCTGCAGCTCTTCAACTTCGACCTGATCCGGGACGTCCGCGCCGGCGACCGCTATCTCGTCATTGACATCAACTACTTCCCGGGCTACGCCAAGATGCCAGGATACGAGACTGTCCTCACGGATTTCTTCTGGGAGATGGTCCAGAAGGACGACGACCGCGTGGATATGGATAACCAAAAGGAGGCCAATCATGTTGCCGTGAAATAAGCAAGATGATACCTGGCGAATGCTGCTGGTTCTGGATGCAGAATTCGATAGAGGGGATTTTAGATGGATTTCAACCGGCAGCATGCGGAGGACCTGCGCCCTGCCCCTGCTGTGTAAATCCTTTCTCCTAACTCTTTCTAGGTATCTTTCTGTTTTCCTCGCTTCATCTAGTTTAGACTGTGGAACAAAAGAGAGTGGTGACATAACTCAAACCGGAATTCGAATGAAAAATGAGCTCTCTATCTGCAATCCTTTTGTTCTTGAGCAATGGATGAATGGCAAATGCCGTATCTCTTCATGCAACTCATTGAATTCAGGTAGCTTCTGTTATGGAATCTAGATCTGCTCATTTTTGTCCCTGTGCTGCTTAACTGGAAATATTAAACATCTGTGTTTAATCTGAAGCAAGAACCTAGTGAAATGCATCAGTATCATCCACTGATCAAATGTTGCCCACCAACATTGCTTATCTCAATCCTAGTGGTACTGCAGTGGTGATTGTGTTCTCATTATACAGTGCCTATCACAATGAATTGTTGTGTTATCGGAATGGGTGATAGTTGATGTGCAGTCTTCTTATTTGCATGTGAAGTAGGAGCTCTTTGTTAAGACACTGGAATTATCATTGCCCACAAGGTTGAATATGTTCCATGAGAATTACTGCCACTTGTTTGAGTATTTGCTGATGAATGGATTTTAAACCAGAGAAAATATCATATCCATTCAAAACCGAGTGCACATGTGCTTGTGCCACTTGTTTGAGTGTTTACCTTCATTGTAATCTTGACCAATCTGCATGGGCCGTTACTTGCTATCTCGTCAAAAGTTGTGTAACGACAAATGGTGTTGGTACTTGGTAGTCCATAATGCAAACTGTTTTTAAGTTAGTGTGCTCCCATTGTCTTATCCGTGTTTTGTTCGATGTAAGCTGATTGATATACACGATTACATGCCATTCCTTCATATTCTGGGAAAACATCATGTTTTTATGGGGTTATTGAAGTTGGACGGCTTTCTTTCTTGTTTCTTTTGCCGAGGGAGAATAGTTAGGAAGGATTTATCAGCTATATTAAAGTTCTGTTCAGTTCCTTGATCCATTGCAGCTGAAGAAGTAACAAAATAAATGTTTTCCTTGCCAGCTTGCAAGGGTAATAATAGTAGGCATTGAGGTTCCTGTGCTTCTTCTTCCCTTCTTGGAACATGGGTATCACACTTGAAATTCATTACCGCGTACCAAGCGCGGAGAGCACCACTAAAAAAACACTTGAATTTGGATTGTGTAGTCAAGGGCTTTGTTCAGGAATTGTCATCCAGTATGATATTAGCTGCTACAACATAACATTAAAATCCATTCCTGTAATTTACAGATTATAGTTTGTAGTCGAAATGTTTGTTTTCTTGCAATATTTGTGCACTTTATTGATTATAAAATGATGTAGGTAAATTCCATATTCTGTTTTTAGAGTCTTGAATAGTGGCGATGGCCTTGCTTGTATGTTACTGCAACTGTTCCTAACAAAATCAACTCATGAACACATCTAAGCAGGTTAGTACCCTGATCCACTACATTAAAACTTGAGCCTACGTTTTGTTGAAGGAATGCTTATGTGTGAAGTTTCAGTTCTGCTTCAGTTCTGGTAATCTGCAAAAGCTGTTTAGGGTCAATGGTTGTTGCATATGGGGATTGGATCCTCCCTTTAATTCAAGCCTGTCAGCAATATTTCCTTGACAGTCCTTGGTGTTGAACATCGGCTCTTGATTTACAGGACCGAAAGCAATGTTTCAGTCCATTTCTTTCTGGTGTTTTATTTTGAGCTGAGTTTCGGAGGTGAGTGTGTTATGGTGGGACGAACCTACCAGCGTCGCGGTCAGCAGAGTGGCTGAGTTGAAGACACGATTGTCATGGCGCGCAAGCATCAGGAGTCTAGTCTCAGGAAGTTTAGTCTCAGGTAGTTTCGGTCAGTTTGTTAGAGTTGGAGTCAGTCTCGGTTGGATAGAGTTTGTTAGCAAGAGGAGTCAGATTGGTTAGCGTGAGTCAAGTTTGTTAGCGTCAATTGTAAAGGAATATAAGAGTCCAGATTGTTTAATGAATCAGGCTTAGCCTGGGATTGTGTCTAATTGACACCCTTGGGCGCCCGGCGTCCCCTCTGTCTCCTCGCTTTCGCATCTCGCCCTCGCACCACCACGGCACCTTGCCGCCGACCACGCCTTCGCCATAACCCTCTCCACTCCCCGCCGTATAACCTCCGTAGCAAAACCAGGAAACGTACCAACTTGGTATCAGCCACCTCTCCGATCATGGACAACACCACCACCAACGCCGCTGCACCAGCCATCCCACCCACCACCACCTCCGCCACCGCCGTTCCCACCACCGGGGTGTCCCTGCCCTTGGCCAACACCACCGGTGCCTTGGTGAACACCAGCCCGCCACCCCCACCGCCAACGCTGTCCTCCATCGCGGAGATGCTTGCCAACATGCAGCTGCAGATCTCCGCCATGAGCAATCAGATGACGGACCAGGGCGCGCGCCTCTCGGCCCTGGACGGCCGTCCGGCGTTTCCTCAATTCGGACTTCCCGGCTTCGGCGGCATACCCCAGCTCCCTGCGTCCTCGTCGCCGGTGATCACGGAGCTCTCGTCGGGGGGCGATTCCTCGTCCTCGACGCCCTCCCTGCCGATGCCATCTGGAACCCAACATGGCGCTCCGCAGGGATCGCAGCCGCCACCACCGCAGTCGACCATGGGCGTGCCAATCACTCATATCAGCTTTCCACACTCGCCATCTCCGATCCCGGTGTTCCCGTCCCTGGGGCAAACGATGCCGCTCCCGGCCTCCACCCACATGGCGCCATCACAGCCGTTTCCACCTCCGTCGGAGTGGGACTCCGCCATCGTTCCCAAGTATCACAAGATCACCTTCAAGACTTACGACGGCAAGGATGACCCCCTGGGTTGGCTCAACAAATGCGAGCAATTCTTCCGAGGCCAACAAACCCGCGAGGCGGACAAGGTTTGGCTAGCGTCCTACCACCTCAAGGGGGTGGCCCAGCAGTGGTACCTCGTCCTCGAAGCTGACGTCGGCCGGCCATCCTGGCCGGATTTTCGCATCTACTGCCAGCAGCGCTTCGGTCCCGCGCTCAGCACCAATCACTTGGCCGACCTAGCTCGGCTGCCATTCGGGAACAATGTCGACACTTACATGGCGGCGTTCCAGGCCCGCGCGGCACACGCGGCCGACCTCTCCGCGCTCCAGCGCGCCAAGTTGTTCACCGGAGGGCTGCTTGAATACATCAAGGTGGACGTCGAGCTGCAAGACCCTCAGAACCTCCAACAGGCCATGCGTCTGGCCCGGGCGTACGAGCGCCGCAACGCCGCCCAAGCCCCGGCTTCCGCTATGCCGTCGCGCCCTCGACGCCCAGCACTTCCGGCGCCAGGTGCGCCCGCGGGGTCGTCAGCATCATCCGCCGACTCCGGCTCGTCTACGCCGAAAGCATTCAAGAAGCTCACGCCCGAGCAGATGGCGGAACGGCGCAAGCTCGGCTTGTGTTACAATTGTGATGACCCGTTCATCAAGGGGCAAAAGTGCGCCCGCCTGTTCTATCTCGAGGCTCCTGATTACATTGTGGAGGAGCCCGAGGAGACCGACGATGAGCCGCCAGCAGAGGAACCGCAGTTCGACCCCGACAAGCCCATGATCTCTCTCTCGGCCGCGAAGGGCATACGGGCACGCCACGACACCATGCAGCTGCGCGTCCGGATCGGCGCCGAGGAGTTCACGGCGCTCTTGGACTCCGGATCGATGCATAACTTCATCAATCCGGAAGCCGCCGGCCGCGCCGGCATCCACTTCGTCGACAGCCATGGCGCCCACGTCATTGTCGCCAATGGGGATCGCGTCAACTGCCAGGGCTGGCCCGCGGCGTTCAGCTCCGAATCGGCGCGGAGCGCTTCACGGTGGACTGCTTCTCCATCCCCCTGGCGCCCTACGACATGGTCCTCGGCCTCACGTGGTTGAGGTCGTTGGGGTCAATCCTTTGGGAATTTGCGACGCTGCGCATGGCCTTCACGCTGTGCGGCCGTCGCGTGGTCTGGTCCGGTGTGGGCGCGCCAACCGGAGCTTCGTCGGCGTCCCTGTTCATCGCCGATCTCCAACCCGCCAAGGAGTCCGAGCGCGCTCTCCTGGAACATCTGCTGGAGTCCTATCAGGAGGTGTTCGCTGAGCCCACCGGACTACCGCCGGCCAAAGAGTGCGATCACCGCATCCACTTGAAGCCGGGCACCGAGCCGGTGGCCGTCCGTCCTTACCGGTATCCACAGCTCCAAAAATATGAACTGGAGCTTCAATGCGACGCCATGCTCCAGCAGGGGATCATCCGGTACAGCACGTCGCCCTTCTCCGCCCCGGTTCTGTTGGTCAAGAAACAAGATGGGTCGTGGCGATTTTGCGTGGATTATCGAGCCCTCAACGCCGCGGCGGTGAAGGACAAATTCCCTATCCCTGTTGTGGAAGAACTCCTCGACGAGTTGCACGGAGCCAAATTTTTCACAAAATTGGATCTCCGATCGGGATACCACCAGGTGCGCGTTCACCCTGACGATGTCCATAAAACAGCGTTCCGGACGCACCAGGGTCATTTTGAGTTCATGGTTATGCCCTTCGGCTTATCCAACGCGCCGTCGACGTTCCAAGCACTCATGAACCATGTCCTCAAGCCCTTCCTTCGTCGCTGCGTGTTGGTGTTCTTCGATGATATCTTGATCTACAGCGGCTCATGGACGGAGCACCTCCAGCACTTGCGCGCCGTCCTCGACGTCCTGCGTGCGCACCACCTCCATCTCAAGAAGAAGAAGTGTTCCTTCGCCACCAATGCAGTACACTACCTCGGCCATGTCATCACAGTGGCCGGGGTGGCCATGGACACCACCAAGGTGGCGGCTGTACAGGCGTGGCCTCGACCGCGGGCGACGCGCGGCCTTCACGGCTTCCTCGGCCTCGCGGGCTACTACCGCCACTTCATCAAGAACTATGGCATCATTGCGGCGCCGTTGACACAGCTGCTGCGCAAGGATGGGTTCCAGTGGACCGAGGCGGCCGATGCAGCGTTCGCTGCCCTGAAGGACGCCCTCACCTTGGCCCCTGTCCTGCATCTACCCGACTTCACCGCCACCTTCGTCGTCGACTGCGATGCATCCGGCTCCGGTTTCGGGGCGGTGCTACATCAAGACAGCGCGCCGATCGCTTTCTTCAGCCGGCCGTTTGCGGCCCGGCACCTCAAGGTGGCGGCATATGAGCGCGAGTTGATCGGGCTCGTCCAAGCGGTGCGCCATTGGCGCCCCTACCTGTGGGGGCGGGCGTTCGTCGTGCGGACGGACCATTGCGAGCTCAAGTTCATGCTAGACCAGCGTTTGTCTACGATCCCTCAACATCAATGGATTAGCAAACTGTTTGGATATGATTTCAGGGTGGAGTTCAGGCCAGGGCGCGCTAACATCGTCGCCGACGCACTGTCTCGGAGGGACGGCGAGGAGCCGCTGCTGGCGGCGCTAGCGGGAGCCGAGGGCGCCTGCTTCGCGACGCAGTCGGCGCCCACGTTCCAACTCTTCGATGAGTTGCGCCAGGAGGTGGACAACGACGCGACGTTGCGCGCACGCCGTGACGCCGTGGCTGCTGGTGACCACGGCGCGGACTGGAGCGTCCGGGAGGGCCTCATGCTGCACAAGGGGCGGGTCTTCGTGCCCAGCTCGTCCGCCCTGCTCGACGAGGTCCTTCTGCTCGCCCACACAGGGGGGCATTAAGGCATCCAGAAGACGCTACTCCGACTCCGTACCAAGTTCTTCGTCGAGCATGACCGCCGTGTGGTGGGCGACTTCGTGCGGTCGTGCGCGGTGTGCCAAAAGAACAAGACCGAGACGCTTCATCCCGCCGGCCTTCTCCAACCCCTCCCGGTGCCGTCGCGTATCTGGGCGGACATTTCGCTCGACTTCATCGAGGCCCTACCAAAGGTACATGGGAAGAGTGTCTTGCTGAGCGTGGTTGACAGGTTCTCCAAGTTCGCCCATTTTATTCCACTCGGGCATCCATACACGGCGTCCTCGGTGGCCCGGGTGTTCTTCCACGAGATTGTCCGCCTCCATGGATTCCCGGAGTCTATTGTCAGTGACCGTGATCCGGTGTTCACTGGGCATGTGTGGCGTGATCTATTCCGTCACGCTGGGGTCAAGCTACGCATGAGTACCGCCTTCCACCCGCAGACCGATGGGCAGTCCGAGGCGGTGAACAAGACGATCACCATGTACCTTCGCTGCTTGACGGGTGACCGCCCACGCGATTGGCTGGATTGGCTGCCATGGGCGGAATTCTGCTACAATTCTTCCTACCACACGGCGTTGCAAACATCGCCGTTCCAGGTGGTCTACGGGCGACCGCCGCCGGATTTGCTGCCATACGTCGCGGGTCAGGCCCACACGGACGCCGTCGACGCTCTGCTGGTCAGCCGTGACGAGTTCCTGGAGGAGGTTCGTGCTCGGCTCCTGCAAGCTCAGGAGTATGCCCGTCGCTTCTATGACGCTCATCACCGCGCGCTGGAGTTCGCCGTGGGTGACTGGGTGCTCCTACGTCTGCTTCACCGGCACACACAGTCACTGGTGCCGGGCGGCCGCAGCAAGCTCGGCCCAAAGTACGCTGGACCGTTCCAGGTCCTGGAGCGCATCAGCGAGGTTGCTTATCGCCTGCAGCTGCCGGAGAACGCAAGGATCCACGACGTCTTCCATGTCGGGGTGCTGAAGCCGTTCAGGGGGCCGCCGCCGTCGTCATCGCCAGCTCTGCCTCCCCTTCGCCACGGGCGGCCGCTTCTTCGTCCTGCTCAGGCCCTGCGCGCCGAACTCCGCCGTGGGGTCTGGCACGTCCTCATTGAATGGCAGGATATGCCGGGGTCTGATGCTACATGGGAGCCCGTTCCGGCGTTCAAGGATGCATACCCCTCCTTCTAGCTCGAGGACGAGCTGTTTCCCGAGGGCGGGAGAGATGTTATGGTGGGACGAACCTACCAGCGTCGCGGTCAGCAGAGTGGCTGAGTTGAAGACACGATTGTCATGGCGCGCAAGCATCAGGAGTCTAGTCTCAGGAAGTTTAGTCTCAGGTAGTTTCGGTCAGTTTGTTAGAGTTGGAGTCAATCTCGGTTGGATAGAGTTTGTTAGCAAGAGGAGTCAGATTGGTTAGCGTGAGTCAAGTTTGTTAGCGTCAATTGTAAAGGACTATAAGAGTCCAGATTGTTTAATGAATCAGGCTTAGCCTATTGTGTCTAATTGACACCCTTGGGCGCCCGGCGTCCCCTCTGTCTCCTCGCTTTCGCATCTCGCCCTCGCACCACCACGGCACCTTGCCGCCGACCACGCCTTCGCCATAACCCTCTCCACTCCCCGCCGTATAACCTCCGTAGCAAAGCCAGGAAACGTACCAGAGTGAGTCTAGGCTGATGATTTGGTCTGTAATTCTGTGGTTTCAGGTGGTCTGAAACCAAATGTTAAGCTATTATGAATGCGCATCTGCTTTCTTATCTCAGATTGGTTCTTATCATGTATCAAAAGCGTATGCCATGTAGAACTCTAAAAAAGCATATGCCATCTTAGAATGTTGGGCCTTTGATTTGTTACCTGAGGATTTATACATGCTTTCGGCGCATAATTTTTCCCCTTTTTTTCTGGACCTTTATTTTTTTTCATTTTGGTTTGTTGGATCTGATTCTTTCCAGAGTTCAGAGCCATTGCATCTCCTACCAGGCTACACCTGCAAGGTGATCACCAGATTGTTCAGTGACTGATTATCTTCCCTGACTGTGAATTGAGGTCCCCAGGATTTAATACTAGTAGATGACATGAACACATGAGCATGTGAGGAGTGTGAATTGTCGGGTAATAAAAATGATGGTATATATTTGGTATGACTGCGCTATGGAATGGATTGTCGGACAAGCATAAGCATGGATTGAGCCACGACACTGAGCTCCATTTTGTGCTCGGATGACCATCAATGCAATGCCTGACATATGTTTGGTTTACCGTATGGCACATCACACTTTCTTAGCACTCCATTCACTTTCTTAGCACTCCATTCCCACACGACAAGATTTATTTTCTTATCAAACTTTGCCGCTGGCTCTACTTTTACTCGCCACACTTCTTGTCGCTGCCATTTATTTATTTTTTGAACCTTTGTCGCTGCCATATTTCGCTGGGAGTTTTGGCACCAATCAAACACTGCCCAGTACTAAACCACTGTGACAATATGCGTAAACCACTGTGATAATATGCGTACTAGTAAGCCCACAATGAGGGCCGACCTGCACCTCCGCAATGAGCTCCCATCAAAAGGAGTCGTCCCTGGGTGCGCAAAGTCCCGGCCCATTCTTCATTTCATATTGAAAAAAAGTCTCTTATATTGAGTTTCCCTTTAAATCCGAGCATCTTGCAGTTGCCTAAGATTTTATTTAAATCTAGAAAATGGAGGGAAATATCTAGACTAAATTCCAAAACATTATAATCAATGCTTAAAAACATTTCGAAAACTTTGCACAACGCCCTGTTCGATCCACGGCTGATAAGATGGCCGACGTTGTTCCGTTGTGAGAAAAATACTATCACCCGCTGATAAGTTCAAACCAACGGAGCCAAAAATAAGTGACCAGCATGAATACAAGCACGAGATGCAACCAATACCAGCATGAATGCATTTGTTGGTTGCAACTACTAGCATAGTTACCGGGATCGTATTGGAAAATCGTAGGTAGATAGAGAAGTCCGGATCCGACGTTTTTGTTTTGGTTTAATGCTATTACTCCGTATCAGTTAATGGTAACAGTCATGGAAGAGGCTCCTCTCCTGACTTCGCGGCCTGTTGGCTGCTACCTCAAGCGTTGGCAGCGTGTTCGAGCAGGCCGGGTGGCCACCAGCGGCTGCCGCGCGGTGAGGCTCATCAACTCAGCGCGCCGGATCCCAAACCAAACAAAAATAAATGTAATCCAGTAAAATCGTTATCTGATTATTACGTACTAGTAAATCCACTGATCCAAACAGTCAACATTGATCAATGATGCCTTTCGTATCCCTGCAGATCAAAGATGCAGTTGAAAAGTAAACACACCAAAAAACAGCGTCTGGATAAACTTAACAATGGGATTTGAAGAACAAGATAGGCACCAAGGTTCAAGCCACGATTCGCTCAATTACACAGCTCGACAACAACAGGTACGGGCATAAGAATGTTTTCTTGGACAACATTTTATTTCAAGTCTATCAGCAGCTTCAGATGTAAAAGACGAACTGCAACAGTTCCAAGTTACTTCTTTCAATTCAATGGAAGGATCAGATCACCTGCACAACGATAAGAAAAGACTGATTACTTCTTTCAATTCAATGGAAGGATCAGATCACCTGCACAACGATAAGAAAAGACTGATATAGTTACGCATGCAGTTGAATACACAATGCTTTTTCTAATGGTGCTTGTCTATTCCATGATTAATTTCTACAAATACACAAGGATCATGATGATAAATGGAACAGAGCAACCAACATGAGAGAAGACAGAAGAATGATGCATACCCATGAAATGTGCAATGAAGTAAACAAACAAGAAAAAGAACCTGTTTCAATGAAAAACATTGCGATCTGGAACTCTATAAGAAATAATGTGAACAAAACAGACAACAGAGCTATATCCAATATTCTGCAATTGTTGTGTGACTTGTGAGAATAGTAATATCTTCTTTTTTTCATCAATAAGAACATCACAGAAGATAGAGTGGTGGAAAATGACGTCCATATTAAAATTAATATTTTTTATACTATTCATATCAAACTCAAGAATCAAGCAAACACTACATAAAATGATACAAAGATGCTCTTCATTCTTCTTCAAAAAAAAAGTTATCTAGGCAGACTTTGGAGCTATACAAGTGTATAATGTTTACCATTACCAGTCCTTTTCAGCTACTCATTCACAAGTACTCCATTCGAATGTTTTTGGCATTTCTAGATACATAGCTTTTGCTTTGCACTTATATATACACTATGTCTAGATACATAGTAAAAGCAATGTATTTTAGAAAAGCCAAAAACGTCTTATAATTTGGAATGGAGTAGTAATGAGTATTTTGAGCCATTCAATTTGTCCTTAACTCTGATCACCCATCCAAAACTGGTACTAAAGAATTAGTTTAACAAATCCTTAGATACTCTTCATACAACACCACTCTGAAGGCCCATTGTCATAGTTTCATGTAATAATTGTTCAAGGCTGAATTAGTAGGCCCATTGCCATAGTTTCATGTAATAATTGTTCTAGGCTGAATTAGTAGGGAGGTCACCTGGATACGTAATATCCTGTATTGTTGCATCAGAGTAAAGATGTCTAAGTTAAGCCAGCACAAATGGTATGTAGAGTCAGGTTCTAAACCTCTCATAAGAATCTACTGAAAACAGGTATAAAAAGTAACTTAAGATCCGAAATTCAACAGATGGAATTACTAACTGACAGATACCACTATTAATGGGTATAACCAAGAAATTAGATTTTTTTAATTCAGCTGTTTGACACATAACCTGGGCCCAGGCATGCAACACCTAACAGGCTAACAACATTGCTGCCATCTTCGCATGTATCCAGTTCGCTTAACAATTCAAGTCTATGTAATATGATGATAGCACAACCAATTTGCTAGAGGACATGAGGATTCATTCCAGGTCACTACCGCCTCCCAAAATTTTAGGAATGCAGAGTGATTGCAATGTATTACCAGCACCACAAATGGGGCTTTGGAATGAAGTTCAATTCCCACCACAGATAGATTGTCGCACAACATTCATAGAAAGGAAAACATTGCATTTGAAGCTGCGCTTAGTTTCAGCAGGCCTCACCTCTCCGATCCAGGAACAGCTGCACGAGAAGCCGAGGCAGCAGCAACGCTACTCCACCTCGACGGTCTTCTTGGGCTCTGCGAACCAGAGAAGAAGCAACCAAATAAACCTATCGATCATGCCGATTAAAAAAAAAGGGTAAGACGGGGCATGAAGGGGTTCGAACCGTGGAATTCCGGCGGGCGGGCATCCTTGCCCCACCCCACGCCGCGGGTAGCCTCTAGGTACTGGTCGACGAGGTGGCGGCACTTCTGGTGGTGGTTGATGCCCTCGATGCGGTAGCACCAGCGGAGGCGCTCCCGGATGATCTTGGCGGTCTCGATCTGGATCCACTTCTCCCGCACCAGGTGCTCCCGGTACTCCAGCATCGCCACCGGGTCCCCATACGGGTTCTTCGGGTCGAAGTTGTCCGGCGGCTGCTCGTCGAACTCAACCTTCGCCTTACGCACCATCTTCTCCGGCCGCCGCCGCCGCCGCTCGGTCTTCGATTGGAATGGGGAATGGGATTGGTGTGCTCCGCTCAGTCGGGTGGGAGACGAAGCTGATGGGATCGATGAGCCCATTATGCCAACCAGGCCTATGGGCTTTTAGTGACCATTGCCGGCCCAACAGAATGAATAGAGCCAGCCCAACAGAATGAAGCGTAGGTGGGCCAAGACACCAGCTTCTGTCGCCGACTCCGCGTTTCCCCAAATCGGCAGGCGGAGAGGGCGGATTCGAGAAGAGCCGGCGCGATGAGCTCGCCGGCGAGGTCGACCGTCTCGGCGGCGAGTGGGGGAGCCGTCTCGGCCGTCGAAGACGTCGCCGAGTCTATCGACGCGCTCTACCGCAAGGACGAGGCCATGGCTGGTGATGCGCCTCTCTCCCTTGTGCAAGCCCTGGTGGCAGGTGAATGCCTCAGAGAGTCAAGCGTGTCTGACCGATTGGATTGGCCTTGCAGAGCTCAAGTCTGAGGTCATGGAGGCGCTGCAGAAGGAGGTGAGGTCGCTCGACGACGACAGCTGGATGTTCGCCGCACCGCGGTCCCGCATCAACCTCGTCTCCAGGCCTGGTAAGAAGAGAGCACAACTGCAGCAAGGGATTCTTCCTCAAATTAGTTGCAGAACTTGGTTTTCTGAACAGTTTTTTTCTAAATCTGTATGTATGACCTGAGTTTAGTGTTCCTGTTCGTAATGAATGAACTGTGCACATTCCTCATACGATTGCTGCTGATTTTATTTGTACCCCATTTGGGGGATGTGTTTATCAGGTGCTTACCTGCCCAAGCACCACGGGAAACTCTCGGTCTCGGAGCTGGGGCAAGCATCCAAGAAAACAAGGAACTTCTAGGGTGTAGATGATTGTGCTTGCAAGAAGCCTAGTCCATGACTCCATGATGGTAGTGAAGGCTGGGATTCCATCTAGGCTGTAGCGTCAAGGATGATTCGATCCGGCTTCAAATCAATCTGGTTGCTTCCTGCTAATTCAATTCCAGGCGCATGTAAGGATTTTCAAGTGATTGATTGATGTGTCAACGTCATGGTGTTGTTCATGACTTGTGCCTTTCCTATCTTTTACAAACTCAGCCTGCCTTGTTTTTCTTACATTCATGATCCATCTTCTTCTTTCCGAAACAGATTTACATGATTTCTCAAGAGGCACAATTGCCATTTTAGTTGGAGAGACAACAAATACATCGATAAGCTTTAAACAAAGTTATATGCTCTTTATTTCTCACGATCACCAACATTGGAATACCTTTAGTTCAGTTGTAAGTTGAAAAGCTTGCAAATTAAAATTCATATCTTGACATAAAAATGTTACATAGATATGTTCTTTTGTCTGGGCAGTTTTTTTGTATGGCACTGCCCCATGCCTCATTAATCTGATGGATGACTGATTAGACGTGTATCATTTAGTGATCTTAGTTGCTTACTCTTTCATTATACCTACCTTAATGATGACAAATGTTCATCTATATATAAGAATTTCGTTACCTAAAACTTCTGTTACCCGTGTTGAACTTGACAATGTATGTGCAGTGCCGATGTGTTCTGCAGTGAAAGAAAGACACTTGACAATGTATGTGCGTGCCGATGTGTTCTTGACAAGGTTTTTTTAGGTCTCTGTACATTAGTTCTAAAATTTGTTTTGCTTAATTGGCAGTGCCGATGTGTTCTGCAGTGAAAGAAAGACACTTGACAATTAGATTATCCTGTATGGTAATCCTTGTCTTTTCTATGATTTTTCTGTCTTTTTGTCAAATGTAAATGAATGCTGCCATACAACAATGCAGCATATGAACAAAATTGGGAAAGCTGTAAAGATTGTGTGAATAATGTTACAGTGTCAGTAGGGTCTGTGTTTTAGCTTTCTAATAGAGGCCATGTTATGCAGTGCCTTCAGAAAAAACTTTTTGAAGTTGGCTTTGCACCAGTCATTTCTCCAGAGATAGTGTCCTTTGTCAGTGTAACACTAAAGAATGATGCTTCAACTTGTGCTTGGAGTTGACTTTGTCCGTGCATTTCCCATCATGGGTATTGAGTAGTGGAGTTAGTAGTTGAAGATGTTAGCAGCCATACCACCTTTTTCTTCTTCTTCTTCTTTTATTTTTTTCTGTGTACTATTAGTAGTCTATAATGTCAGGAGAGTATATGATGCTACTTCCAGTTCAATATGCTATGAAGTAGCATATATTCAGTTACTTGTTGATTTACCAAAGCCTTTGTTGTGCCCCTGAGCTAGCAAAAACACTGAATAATTATAGCCTTCCCTGAGATCAACTTTACTGAGCGTGATGCTTTCCCCCTCTAATTTTTGGCACTGACTGATTGTTCCAGTGGTCTACCGGTTGCTCTGGTTTGACTACCCATATGACATTGTCTTTAGTCAGATATTCCGTTTACATTTTTGGTTTGGCATACATACACTGCCTAGTGGTTTCTTTGACTTTGCATATACTAATGCAAACAAAACCAAACCGTAATTTTAAAGGCTAGGGAATTGTACAATAGTCTCCTTTAATCATTTGGAAATGGTAATGCTGAGTCTATGGTAGTATCAAACAATGACTCAAGATTTGCATATCTTGTTCATTTTTGTGAAATGGTTCTGATTTAACCTATATGGGCAATGTTGGTCTTTGCTGTTGTCCTGGTAGTAGCTGATAGCCTGATATTGAGCTTTTGCTTGTCGGCAGATCCAATTGTATCTGCTTTGTCTTTAAGGGACCTTTCGCTGTCGGTGATGTTCTATGGTTGCTGGTGGGTGTTTCTTCTGTTTCCTGTTATTTGTCCTTGGTGGTGCAAAGGCTCCATCTTGTTTCACTGTAATGGGGAATGCATCAGGAGTGAGTTTCTTTTTTCATACTAGGTGTCGGTGGATAATTTGGAGTAATGATTGACAATGAATCTGTAATATGAATAGATCTTTTTCTGCTCCTCTAACATTACCACTTGAGAGTTGCCATGCTAGGGTGACGACACCGACATCGCCATTTAAACTTCTTGTCTTCTATTTTTCTTCTTTTTCTAAGGATGGAAGAAGGATGCCTCATTTTAAACAGGATATGTAAGGCACATTTGCTCGAGAACCATGCTTGTCACTCATTATCTAGGCTCTGTATCCTATGCAAACCAAGGTTGCTGTGCAACCTTGGAAACTACCGAGCAAGACCATCGATCTGAGATCCAGTGGCTGACGATGAAGGTGCGATCAATTTGCATGTAACCTCCCGCATTAGGCTTAGTAATTTGTTTCTTTTCAAATGACCCCCTCCCCTAATCCCCCGTCCAGGCCAGGAGTCGCATCCCATCCAGGCCACGAGTCCCGGGAAATCAGCGCGATTTCGCCGCCGCCGCCGCCACCCGCCCGCCCGACTGCTGCTCGCCCGGCCTCCTCCGACCCGCTCCGGGCGCCTGCGCCCGCATCCGGCAGCGGCAGCGGCGGCGGCGGCAGGGCCTCCTTGGCTGCGGCGCATCTGGTCCGAGTCCGACGAGCTCCGCTTCTTGCAGGGCCTCCTTGGCTGCGGCGCGCAGGGAATCACGCTACCAGCCGCGGATGGCTGCGGTGAGGAGCGGTGCAACATGACGAGCAGATGCTGGCCAACCTGGCCCAGGATGCAGCACAGGAGTTTCTCTTCTCTGGCTGAATGGTCCCCGGTGTTTCCTTCGAAACACTGAACATGGGTGCCTACTGCCAAACATTTTCTGGGCAGATGGGTGTAGATTTCATGGAACGAAGACATAGGCTACCCGTGCCAGCGCTGTGGTCATGCTGAGTCTTGTGGAGTTTCTCATGGATTCTTGACAGATGAGTGTTGACATTGATCGATAGAAGCTAATGCCATATATACCATTGTCCATACGAAAGTGCAAGTTGTATCTCAGTTGCTTGTAACTGACACATTGTCTAGGAACGAGCAAGCTTAATCTGCCAATGTTTGGTGTGTGTCATTGTGGCAAGGATGTTTGGCTTAATCTGTCCAAATGCTGGAGAAATCAAAATTGTAATGTTTGTATTTCTGAATTTGCAATGGAATGAACCTGAGAAATCGATTTCAGCTTGCAATGCCTGGTGATCTGAAAGTGTGCAAGGTTCGTGAGTAAGTTTCAGGCGAAAATGTGATGAAGCATTGCTGCCCTTGCATGCTTCCTGCAGTACAGAGGTCCATGATAGTGCATGGTTTCAGCTTCCAATGTAAAAACAGAAAGTTTATAATATTCAGCATCGGGGCAGTGTGCGTTCGTGGTTGCGTTCGTAGCCTCGTAGGCAACATCGGGCCGGCGTTCGTGGCCAACATCGGAGCCGAATTCGTGGGCACCATCACAGCCGAATTCGTGGGCACCAGCTTCATAGTGGCGGCCGGACAGGGATCCTTCAGCTTTCACGGTGGCGGCCGGCCGGGGGTCCTTCATCTTCATGGCGGCGGCCGGCGGCCGGGGGTCCTGCACGATGGCGGCGGCCGGCCGGGTTCCTTCATCTTCACGGCGACGGCTGGCGGCCGGGGATCCTTCATCTCGTTCGGTGGCGGTAGATGAGTCCAAGCGACGCGACCAGGGGAAGAGCAATCTCATGTGCTACTGACGAACAGACGTGAACGTGACCGACTCGAGCAAATAGGTGGAGGGGGGCAATTGAAAAATAAAACACAATTAGTAGGTGTCTTGCGGGCAGTTAAACGTAACAAAAGCCCACCTCTCTACGCAGCCTTCGGTTCGTCATTTCGTAGGATCAAAAGTTTGCGAGTTTCCAGCGAACGCTTTGGTTTGCGTATGATACGTTCGCCATTATCTAAGCCTATTAAGATTAGTCTTGCAATATCTTGTCCCAATAAAATTGTTCACCTACAATTTTTTTATTATTTTGAATTTCTTAAAAAATAAAAATAAATATATAGTCAAGAAAGAAGATCTAGGATAATATCCTAATTCAATATTTATATAAAATGTAATCCTTCCTTTTTAAATGTCCTTTTTTTATTTTCATTGAATCGATACTTCAAATTTGGGACGACCATGAAGAGATTAACGAGACTCATATAGTTAGTTTTCCTTGTCCAACGCGTGTCACATCATCAAGTTGTCAATGGCCACGGGAAACATTTGTTGTCCTAACTGTGTTAAGCCATGCATGTTTTAGATAAGAACTATCTGTAGCTTGTAAATCATGGGGAAACAAATCCAAACGCAAACACTGAAGTGCCCCATACTATCAGGAATCATTTGATTTTGTCGGCTTTCCCAGTTGTTCTGCTGAGTGCTGACTCAGACTCACTATCCCCAGCTATCACCAATTCACCGGAACGAGATCCTCCACCCATGGCCGGTGAGTCAAGTACTCCACTCTGGTGGGTGTGGGTCCGTGGGGGTCAAAGGACCGCTTTCTTTGTGAGCGCCTTGAAGGCTGCTGTGCAGTGCAGTGCAGTGCAGCTGCACCAGGACCGCCTGAACACAGCAGCGGGCCAGCGAGCTCTCGGTTCGTCGGTCGTGCACTCGTCTGGGCACGCACACACGTGTCTCTGCCCGCTTGGCTGGAACCAGCTCAGCTCGGTCTCTCTAGGTGAACCGCTCGTCTCAAAACAAAGGAAAGAGAGACGTGAAAAGAGATTAGCAGGACGATGATGTTCCCTGATCGTTTTATTACGAGAATGTTCCCTGATCGTCACAAATACACTTCCCATACCAATCCCAGCATCCAAAAAATCGCTGATCATGTCAGCATTCAGCAGCAGAGAGATGGCAGGCGCAGTGAAACACGCGATTATGGAGATGATTTGTGCAAAGCATCTCTCTCAATTTTTTTCCATTACTAGTACTAGGATTCGAATCGAACAAATCCAAATGAGATGATGAAGACCATCACCACCACCGTCACGAAGCCATGAATGCCATTCTCACTTTTCAATGCCACCAGAAAGGCGAACCAGACAAGGAAAAAAAGGCGAACAGCACCAAAAGTGACGCTCCTCCTCCGCTGCGTCTCCTCCGCTGCGTCATCGGCGTCCCCAACGGCTAGCTTCGCGTCTCCTGCGCTGACGTCACCGCCGCCGCGCCATCCCCAGCCAGCCGCCGCCCGCGGGGGGACTGCTGCTGCTGCCTCCTCGGGTCCTCCTTCAGCCGCCGGTACACGCCTGCAACGCAAAACAACAGCCAAACAGCGAGAGAAGAGGCGTGAGAAGTTGACAGCGCAAGGCCGCGAAACTCTCGCGTCGTCGGCGACGGAGACCCTCGGGGCTCGGGCTCGGGCACGCACCTCCGCCTGCGCCAGCGGCGGTGGCCTCCAGGGAGCGTGCGGTGACGGCGACGGTGGCGGCCGCGGCCAGCACGGGCGAATCTGCACGCACAGGGCAAACGCAACAGGGTCGATTAGCGAGCGCGCACAGCGGAGCGCGCGTTGGGGTGGATGGTGGACGGCCTGCGCGGCGACGGAGACGGAGACGTACCGGTGAGCGCGGCGGAGGGGTCGTGGGACAGCAGGAAGAGGACGAGGAGGCACAGGAGCGTCAGCACGGGGACCAGGTGGATGGACCGGTCCGGCGCCGGGGCCCTGCAGGCCACCGCCTTCGCCGCCTTCTCGTCCTCCGCCGCCTCCGCCTCCTCGTCGGCGGCCGCGCTCGGGCGGAAGGACCTCCCGGCCGGCGACCCCAGGGAGAGGCGCTGCATTGCGGCGGCGGCGGCGGCGATTTTTATTTTTCTGTTGGTGGGAATGCGGGACGGGCGCGCGGAGGGGGATTAGAGGGTGCGGCGGCCGTGGCCGTGCGGGGTTTAATAGGATGGAGCGTCGTGTATATTCGCAATAATTCCATCGAGCCTTGTCCCACACGATCGATGACGCGAGAGGGAAAGGTGGAGGTTTTTACTGCGCATGGAAAATGCCAGCGTGCAGTATGTGTGGCACGAGATGACGAGAGGAGGACGCTAGTGCTGGCGTACCTGTGCCAACTGTAATAATAAAACGTACGTACGTGTGCCAACTGTAATAATAAAACGTCAAAATATTGGAAGCGCATCTTTTAGTTGTCTATTTTCTATTTATATACACTCACCCGTTGCTACTAGAGTTATGGATTATTTAGAATAAAAATAGACTACATATATGTAATTGCTTATACGAAAACCTAAAATATCATAGGTTGATGCTAGTGGATACTGTGGCACGGTGACGTAGACAGCTAAATGTATGTTAGCAGATTATGTGTTTCGCTGGATATCATAATTGAAAATGTCAATAGATTGGTATTGCATATTGTTAAAGTAGAATAGCTTACATGTCAAGATAGAAACCTATCCTAAAGTTTAAGATTATACGATAAGATATATGATATGTTGTCCTCATTTCAAACGAATATAATTCTTGTAAACGAAGTCAAAATAATTTATATTTGATCAAGTTTATAAAATAATTAAATTTTATTTTGGATAAATGTCATTGAATTAATTATACAATAGGCCTAATTAAATCTATAAAAGGACACTAATATTTATGATATCATATAGTAAGTATCTAAATTAATTATAGGATACATTTCATAATAATCATAATAAAACTATTATGTGGCCAAAATCTTAAATTAAAATCTTTTTTTACGGAAAGAGTATTATCAAGTTTGGGCTTTTAATGCATGCTCACTTGTTACTAATGCTAGCAGCGAACGAAGACCATATTAGCCATGTAAGGAAACTAATCAAGAGGATAGGTTATGTCATGTTTTGGTATCCCTCCTATTATAGAAATCAAATTAGATTATATCAAACTTTGACTGATCGATTGATTGGATATTATACTCAAACTTTGATTGCCATATTCTCATAATCTAGGTGAGATCTAGCTATATGAGATTATGGGTGTTAAAAGTCTAATTTGTTCCTAACTGATTGTCCAACTTACCATAATAAGATAGAAACTTCTCATTTTAACCGATCACAATTAATCACCATAATGATCCATAGACCCAGATGGTTATTATAATCCGTAATCTTGATTATTATAATCCTATGCAAAATTCATATATTAGAATAAATCCAAACAATCCCTTAACTAGAGATGTTTATGGACATTTAGGCAATGATGAAAGAGAGAGATTAAGAAGTTGATATGGAATTAAAGGAGAGATATTCATGTGTGGAAAGAAAAATTCAATCAGGGCATGTTTGGTTCCTTAGAATTAAAAGAAATGAATTCATATATTTAGGCACATATTTGAGCTAACTATGTACTTGGAGTGAAATCAAATGAAGTTAGAGAGTGCAGACATAACATGGTTAATAATGAAGATATATAGAATTTATTTTCCATCTCCCACTCTATGAATTTGAGATAGGCTTAAAAGTAAACTTCGAAAAGTGGTGAAATCTCAAATTCTTTCTTCCACAACTATAATTTATACTAAGAATTCAATTTCGAGAATTCGGAGATCCAAACGGAACTTAGAGATATTTATGCCTTTATGATCATAGATTAATGCTAGTGGATGGGTTGATAATGTGGGGAAAAATTGTGCACTCATAATGTGGGGGAAAAAAATTCACGAGGGATAGTCCTCAAGCCTCTCATTCATCATGATTAGAAGAGAGTCAAACAAAACAGCGGACACACTCACAAAAAAAGCAAGGTGTGCTACAATTGCAAGCTCTTGTCTTCTTAGGCCAGTCTCAATGGAGGTTTCACGGGAGTGTCATACACATTAAATAGACTGCTATGTCAGCATTTGCATGAAATTGGGAGGAGAGAGAAGGAATTCGTTTCACCATGGTAAAACTATATAGCGGTGTTTCCAAAACATTGGAAAGTGTGTGAAACCCCCATTGAGAGTGTTATTTCATTTCATCCGCATGCATGGAGGAAGGTGATTGGTGGAAGAGAGGAGAGAGAGACAACGGTGGATCCATAGAAGCTTTAAATAGTATGTGAAACTGTGCAATGAAACTATGCATTGAGGGAGTGAGTTGTTTCGTATCAAACTTTCAAAGCTTTAAATAGTATGTGAAACTGTGCAATGAAACTGGCCATGGCCAGTCTCAGTGCACGTTTCACAGGGTGTTATGCACATTTATTAGGTTGTCACATCAGCAGAAATACCTTTTTTTGCATGAAACGAGGAGGAGAGAGAAGGAATGAGTTTCACCATGGTGAAACGCTGCAGGCGTTGTTTCCTAGGACGTGAAACCGGATGAAATCCCCACTGAGCCGTTTCATCCCATGAAATACCCAATCGCGAGTCGAGGCCACCGCACGTCATCCCCTAGGCATTGAAATTTTTTTGTGAAACCGTGCCATGAAACTATGCATTGTAAAGAAAGCTCTATTTCATTCTAAAGTTTCACGTCTTGGTAACTGTGAGCTGAAACCTCCCATTGAGACTGGCCTTAGCATTAGCACATTCACCAATATGTAACGTTGCTCAAGCTTTGGAAAACGAATGAGACAATCTTAGGGCAGTCTTAGTGCAAACTCTACCATAGAGTCCAAGATCATTTAATACTTTTATATATATTGTGTTTTGCTGATGTGACGGTATATTTATTGAAGAGAGATTGAGAAAAAAACAAGACTCTAAATCTTATTTAGACTGTAAGCTGTCACAGAACCGACCAATTTATACAAGATTAAGTACAAATGTCCCCGCTAATACGTTGACACTCGTATACTTTGTCTTATATAAACCCGGTAGTCCAACGAAATCACGAAGGATTTCAAACCAACTTGCAACAAACCAAGATCGTAGTAATTCAAAGCATAACCACATCACCTGTTACAATCTTTTACAAATAATCTACATAGATTATATAATATCGGAGTACACTCTAGTTATTACAAACCAGAATATAGGGTAGCGGAAGAAGCATAGTTTTAAAAACTAAAACGGTAGTTTAAGGGTTACATTGCCGTACAAGCTCATATCTTACAAAAGCAATATAAGGTAAGAGATCTACTAGAGACCATGCCCAATGGTCTAGTCTTCATTCCCGGCAGGAGAAGGCGATAGTTGCGGCAACCATTATAGAAGATGTCATCGCAACGGGGAGGGAATAAACCCCGAGTACTCAATTGTACTCAACAAGACTTACCCGACATGAAACAGAAATAATGACTCCAAGGATTATGCAAAGCTTTATAGGTGGAGTTGGCTTACTCATTTTGCGTAAAAGCTTTAGATGATAAGAGTAAACATGTTGTTATTAGCATCAAGTTAATCTTCATTAACCGTTAACTAGGTTTGCACTGTGCTAAACAAGCAATTGAGTAGAGAAATACATAACCATATCAGGTTCATTATCAGCTATCTTGCAAAGTGTGATCAACCATCCAAACAACTTAAAGTTTTCAAGTATGGAGATGATCCCGTCAAGCTTCTCACTATCCAGGAGACGATGGCGATTCGAATCGATTATAACCCAGCTGGGGAAATATTCCTAGCACACTCCCGGTAAGCCCTGCTAAGGGTAACCGTTGAACACCATTCGTACAACTCAGGAATCACGGATCCGAACAGCGCCTCACTTAGGGTCGCCACCATGCCATGAGGTCAGGAATTATAACACCTGCCTCTGGACTTACGGACATGACTTCCCACACGGACATACCACGCCGGATATGCCAATGGATCAGGAATTATAACACCTGTCGGTGGGTGAGACTTGATACTCTTCGCGATCCGGCCTAAGTTGAACTACTAGGCTTCGCGGCGGATAACCTCCGATCCGGCCGGCTAAGTGCTAGGCACTTGTTCAACATGACTAAGATGGGCTCCATTCCTTGTGTGTGATTAATTTGCACGACGGTACGCTTCACTAACAAGGTTGGCCGACCACCGTAGCTCATGCGCTCCGCCTTGCCTTCGATTTACATACACATGGTTATTTGCACGATAGCACATATAGCCAACCGTGAACCATCACCCTAATTTCTCGCAAGTGATTATTAATCACTCGACTTCTACCGTTTAAGCATGGCTAAGCAAATGCTACGGTATCATATCATTAGGATTTCCGGAATAATAACTGGACAAGGAATGATATAAATGCAGCAAGGGTGCCAATTCAATTCCTAGAACTTAATGCAACAATCATAAAGCATTTAGTAATTATAAAAGTTAGGAAGTTAAAATGCTCCGGGGCTTGCCTTTCACGAACGTTGATGGTTCGTGTCGTGGACACTCGATGACCACGTCCTGGTCGGCTTCGCAACCGGTTGGATGAGTCTCCTGCTCATGAGGATTCTCCGAATCTTGCGGGCACGTTCCCTCGAACTCCAACAGGGTCACTCCCGTAGGCGCACCTATTGCATGCATATGCATTGAATAAGTATACCGAATACACAAGTGAGGGTAGTGATGATGACATGATGCTAATGATGACCAGTTGATAAGATTACATCACTGGACACTCGTTTACCGAGTCCTCCAGCTATATTCAAATCACTATAAACAAGTTATTGTATTTTGCTTATGAAAAGCTAACACACTTACCAAATCTATACAACTGAACATATAACAACTCATCGGAGTTAAAGATCTAGCACTGCACCTAATACCTTACTCGAATTAAATTGAGCACATAAAATAACCTCTATTAACATATTGACATGAAAAACATGAGCTCAAACAATTAAGTAAAGGTGCCAAAGGTCATTAAGGTAATGACCTAGGGTCAACACTCAATCCAAAAAGTCAAACAATCCCTATAATGATTAATCAAGTTTAAAGATTAATTAAAGCATTAAATAATTAATTAATTAATTAAGCATAAATAAGGCATAAAATAAAATTACTCCAATTAAGTCCAAAATTTTATTTTAAGCTACTTACATCATAACTAAGTCACACAATAAATTTCATGATTTTTGGAACAACAAATAAATTATTAAAATTGAAAGAAGAAGCCTTTATTAATTAAATGAGCTAATTAATTAACATGCAAAACATTGCCCAAACTCAGATTTCATATTTTTCCTAGATCAAGCATCTCATGAGAAGGCTACACAAAAATTTTCATAATTTTTGGAGCTATGAATGATTTTATACAAAATAGACAAATACAAGCACTATTGATTCAAAACTAAGT
Source organism: Themeda triandra (assembly GCA_018135685.1). NCBI lineage: Eukaryota > Viridiplantae > Streptophyta > Magnoliopsida > Poales > Poaceae > Themeda > Themeda triandra. The sequence continues at coordinate 55,260 of JAENPR010001337.1, forward strand.
TTGAAAATCATTTTTAAAAAGGAAAACAGGCACGCGGGCCGATTCCACTAGCTCGGCCCACTTGGCTCGCGGCGCGGCGTCTGCGCGCGGCCCAGCGGCGGCGGCACAGTGCGCGAGCGAGCAGCGGCCCACTGTGGCGAGCGCGGCCCAGCTCGGCAAGGCAGGCCGGCCCGATGCGGCAGGCCCAGCAGTGGCGGCAGCGCGCGGGCGGCCTAGCGCGGGGCAAGCAGGCCCAGCAGCGGCTGGCCGGCCCACGAGAGCGCGGCGCACGCGTGCATGGCGCGAGCAGCGGCTCGGCGGCGGCGTTGGCATGCGGCGGCGGGTTTGCCGGCTTCTGGCCGGACTCGGCCGGCGCGCGCGTGCGCACAGGCACCATGGCTCTAGGGCGGTTCTAGGGCTATGAAAATGAAGCACGGTGCCATGGGGTGAGTCGTGGCCGCGTGCACGGCGGCGGCGGCACACGGAGCTCACGGCGGCCGGCGACGTTCCGGCGGCGTCGAGGCTCTAAAGCCAACAAGGTCTTCGGACCTAGATGCTACATAGCCAGGCAACTCCTAAACACTAAAGAGGGAGACAGGAGGAAGGTGGAGGCGCGCTGGCACGGCGAGCTCGAGCTCGCGGCCATGGCGGCCATGGCGGCAACGCGGCGTGGGGGCTCACCTCGCGATGGCACGAAGCAAGACCGGGTCGGGGAGGTAGAGTGGCTCGTGGCGGAGCTGCGGACGCGAAGAATTGGAGAATGGTGGAGTGGTGGGAGCGAATTTTGGGGGCGGCTGTGGGATGCTCGAAGGCGGCCGAGAGAGGAAGGATGAGGAAGAAGGGAAGTTGGGGTGGCCGGCTTTGGCTTTAATGCGCGCGGTGGGGTGGCCAGCGGCTTCGCGTCGTCGTCCACGCGCTCGGCCGCGCGGGAAAGCCGGGAAGGAGCGCGAGGCGACCACGGCGGCGATGGTGAGCAGGGAGAAGGGATGGGCGCGACACTGTAGCAGCCGAGGAGATTTTTTTTTCCACTTTTTCAAAAGCTCAAATTTTCATATTGAAACTTGAAAAACTTCAAAAACAAAAGTTGTTCAAAATAATGAGAATGACACTTTTGCTTTTTGAACCATATCAAAATTCTAAGTATTTTTGAAACTAGGGTTTTCAAATTTGAATTTGAATTTGAATTTCAAACACCACTCAAATGCAATGCCACTAATTAACCTAATGATGATTATGCACATGTAATTAGGCCCTAACACTTGAGGTGTTACATAAGTCTACAATCTTCGAGTTAAATATACCGCCACATCAACAGAACACAATAAATAAGAGGGTAAGAAATAGTGTTGGACTCTACGATAGAGTCATGCCCTGGAACTGCCCTTAGCCCGTACTTTGTCTGTGAGGCAATGAAAGTTTAAACTTAAGAAAAATGCTCTATTATTTTTTTTCTTTCTGGAATCTTTTGTTGCAAAAAAAAAAGAAGGGAAAACTCTCGTGCACGCCTTCGTCTTCTCCCTTCTCCCTTCTCCCTTCTCCCTGTTTCCTCCTCGTCGCTTGGCGCTTCCAGAAAAAACCCCGCACGTCCTGAAAACCTTGCGGCGTCCTGAAAACCTCCTGAAAACCTTGCGGGCCGGTATTTGGAAGCTCCAACTGTGTCACCTCCGCTACTGCCCCCAGCCTCCGGCTCATCCGGCTCCGGCCCCCGGACTCCGCCTAGCCGGCGTCGCCCCGGCCTCCCGCGCGCCCTCGCTGCCCCCGGCTCCGCCCCCAGCCTCCGCCGCGCGGGGCGTCTCCCCAGCCTCCCGTGCCCCCTCGCCGGCCCCCTCCGGAGCGATCCCACAGGCCACAGCTCGGCTCCTCGTCGCCGTCGCAACCGATTTAGTTGGAGATGGAGGCGGCGGCGGCCTCCGACGAAACCCTAGCCGCCGTCTTCGCCCAGCTCAAGCCCCACACCGTCGCGCTCCTCGACCTCCTCCGCGGTCGCCGCCTCGCCTCCAGCTCCGCCTCCTCCCTACGCGAATTGGCCGCCTTCCTCCGCGCCGCCCCGGCCCCGGCGCTGCAGCTCTGCTTCGAGTAATCCTCACTTCTCCCGCACTTGTTTTTGCTGTCTTGGGTTTTGGTTTGGGTCTGTTAATCTGTGCTTCGGCGTCCTCTGCCGTTTCAGTTACACAGTGTTTCCACTGCTCCTGCTCCTGGATGCGGCGGTGCAGTGCAGGAAGCAAGGCAATGCGCCGGGGCAGGGTGCAGGGGGCATTGATATCAGTGATGCCGTCGCTGAAGCTGGGTTGAACTGCCTTGAGGTCCTCCTCTCCAAGTGCCGCCTCACCTCGGTCAATCAGGTTATACTCTACTCATCTCATGGGATCCCTTAACTACAGTCTTCCAGTTCTGCTTTACTGAAAACCTGACTCCACAGTGTAACTAACTAGTACTTGTTTCAGTAGTTTATTTTGGGTTAGTTGATGGCGGTATGAAATGAGCTAGTACTTGTTTCAATGGTTGATTCCGGGTCAGTTGAGGACGGCATGAAACGAATTAGACACATAACATGGATTCTGTTTGTAACTCCTACTGTTCTTTTCATTTTCCTTTCTAGATGGTAGCAATGCTGAAAAAGTTGACTTCCGGGGCTATGCTTTCACCTTCAGAGGCTTCAGAGGAATTCCGTGGTGCAATTATAAGATGCTTCAGGGCCTTGATTTTGCAGCTACAACCATGCTTGGACAATTTTTGCTCTTGCAAACAAAGGACAGTGTTGCCTACGATCCCAACCAGTTCAGGCTTGGAGGTTGTGAGTGTATCCCGCTCAAATCACTCGGCACAGCCAGAGGAGTGCTTGCTTGCATTTCTTCATTCGCAAAATGCTTCAGCTGTCGTAGGCCATTGGCTCTCACTTCTTCTACAAGTATGGCGGCCATTCCTGAATATGCATGTGTATCCATTAGTTCTCTGGGTGACAACGCTTTAATTCTGATTTGCTTTGTTTTCATATGAAAGGCATCAGAACTTGAGGCATCAAGAGGGCACCGTGGAAGTGCAGATGTTAGGAAGGAATCATTGCACACTCTGCGCATTCTTATTAGCAAGGTAAGAAGATACATACAAGCTCCCATGATGCATCCAAGCAGAAATGCTTATTGAGCACATACTTTTTTGAGGATTCATAAGCATATCACAGGCTATGATCCCCCTTGCTATGCAGTTGATAGTAGTACCTTAGCTCTTTTAAACCTTGATATCCTTTCTCAAATTATTAAAATGTAGTTTCGTGATCTAGATCTTTAGTTGTCAAAAACTTCTTGAGTTCTTCTGTTCAGCTTTGGTTAATGAATCTACAGAATGCCTCAACTCTGACTATGTCTGAGTAGTGTGGAGTGTGAATAGTTAGCTGTGAATTGGTTGCCCAATTGGTATAACTACTGTCAACAGTTGTCTTCAAAAAAAAATATGTTCAGCTAATGTTATTTATTCCTACCACCATATATGATATAAAAAATATTTCCTTATTGTGCAAGAAAATCAGCCTTGTATTTGTGCTTGACATGCGCAAGTACCTTACTTTTTTTGTGACAAACTTGTTGCATGATCTTGTTTCACAGTAGTTTTATTTATCGCAGCATAATTCCATATGCTTAGACTATTCCTTTTCTTTGCCCATCATGCCTACAATTCATTTACCTCGTTTTCTTGTCAGGTAGGCTCTGCTGATGCACTTGCCTTTTTCCTTCCTGGAATTGTCAGTCGCCTTGGGAAGGTTCTGTACACAGCTAAGACTATGATTAGTGGTGCTGCTGGGAGTTCTTTGAGCATTGAACAAGCCGTTCTTGGATTGACTGAGGCTTTGATGATAGTGCTAAATGACAAGGAAAATCTTAGTGCACTTGGTAAGCACATGAATGAGAATCTTTCTCATTCTCCTGGTGGCAGTGGTTCAACTGAGCATGTATTGCAGATGCTTCGGCAGTTACCAACCAAAAGTTTATCTGATGAGATAGGCCATGATGAGACTACAGATGACTCTATCTCCAATGTCAATAATTCCTTTGTTGATAGAAAGGCACTACATGTGAAGCGGACCAAAAAATGGCTTGAGGAAACAACTAGTAATGTTGATAAATTGCTTTGTGCCACATTCCCACATGTATGCTTTCCTTTGCTTATCTTAGAGTTAAAAATAAATGTGCCCTGTTCAGAACATGGGATTTTTCCCCCCTGTTCCTGCGAAAATTCATGTACTATTCCTGCGTTCCAAATGGGCCCATATTCTTTTAAGTTGGATTAACATTATGTCATGTTTTGCAGCTTGCTGTTCATTCATCTGAGAAGGTGAGGAAATCAGTGGTTAGAGGTGTAAAAGGTCTTCTGTCTAGTTGTGGTTCTACATTGAAAAGAACCAAGATGCTTCTTTTGGTATGTGAACTTTAGTATTTTTGTTACCTTTGAGAGCAGAAAGCTATAATTATGTACACATATTTTACAACTACTCCATCATAGCTGCATGTATTTTATCATTTGAAATTGATTATCGTGCATATGTAGCCTTTTGTAGCAGTCCCTTAGTGCTTGACCCAATGCTATATTTAATTTTAATTTTTATTTTGTAATTTTATTGTTGCAGGAATGCTTATGTGTTCTGGCATGTGATGATGCTGCAGCTGTGTCTGAGGCTGCACAAGATGCTCTTGATTATCTTTTCAACCAGGGCCCCAATCTTGTAACAGAAAATGAGATTTCTGATACCTTTACTAGGTTTGTGTCGCTTCCATTTCTGAAACAGCTAAAGTTGATGGCCTATGAAAGCAAAGTTTTAACTGTTTTTTTATATTCACAGGCTTGTTGAAAGGTTACCACAGGTGGTACTTGGAAGTGAGGAGACAACCGCACTTTCACATGCTAGGATGTTGTTGGCTCTGACCTTTTATGCTGGCCCTCAGTTTCTGATAAATCATCTCCAGCGTTCTCCCGTGAGCTCACTCTCCTGGATGTTCTTGCCATTTCTGGATGTTCTTGCCATTTCTTACATAGATATATGATTCTGCTGCTGACTTTTCATTTGTGTATCTGTCATTTTTCTGTTGACTTTGAAATTGACTACTGTTGCAGGTCATTGCTGCTCGTTTCTTTGATTGTTTGGGCTTATGCATAGGTCATAGCTCACAGTTTTCTGGTTCCATGGACAAGCTAATTGCTTCGAAGCCACTGTCTATTGGGTATCTTTATTCAGTTGCTGAGTTGAAGAGTGGCGCCTATGCTAAAGATACAACTAACAAATCTCTGCATGCCATGTCAACATCTACAGCCTCCAAAATATCTGTTATCCATGATAATGCTTTGCCAAATGCATTGCTTGGTACAGTTGAATATGAGTTGCCCCATGTGCCTCCATGGTTTTTTCATGCTGGTAGTCAGAAGCTTTATGGGGTTCTTGCTGGAATAATTAGACTTGTTGGCCTATCAACAGTTTCAGGTACCTTGTGAATACTTTGCTTGTTGTGATTTTCATGGGCTGTTCCACTTGTCGCATTATGAAGGATACCATTTTTATGTTGTAATCGTCGCACATCATATTTATTTGTTTGTTGATGCTAGGGAAAGGAACTGCTGCATCCTTATCTCTCTTCGTTGATATTCTGCTCGATCAATTTAGGAGGTTGAGCACTGAGCTGAGAGACAAAGCTATTTACAAAGATGGTCTGCAACGGTGGTACATGAAAAGTGAAGCTGGACAAACATTACGCCAAGCAAGTTCAGCTGTTTGCATGCTCAATGAGCTCATGTATGGTTTGTCAGGTCGATCCCTTGATATGTTTTCACAAATTTTCAACAACAGATCAGCACAGGTGTCAAGGACAGTTTGTCAGAAAAATCAACTGCTTGCTTGTGTTAAACATAACGGAGTTACTAATGAAAGAGAAGTGTGGGGCTTTAATGAACAAAAGGGCACTAAAGACAACATTCTTCATTGCATCGGCAGTATTCTGCATGAATATGTATCACCAGAAGTGTGGGATCTTCCAACAGAGAAGGACACTGAGCTACGCGTAATAGAGTTGAACCTGCCATTGCACTTCTACCGTGATACAACTGCGCTGCACACGGTAATAGTTGGTAATTTTGATTCATAAATTTGATCTGTTTCCCTTTCTTTCTACTCTATTTAAGTATACCTATTTGGAATATATCTTGTCTCTCAAGTTTTTAGTTTGTTGTTTTAGGTAGTGCTTGAAGGAATTGGAGTCTTGGGTATCCTTCTTGGTCAAGATTTTGCACTTAGTGGGTTTATGCACTCTTCCCTTTATCTTCTGCTCCGTGAACTTATCAGCTCAAGTGCTCAGATAAGAACTGCATCAGATGCTGTCTTAAGAGCCCTTGCTACTGCTGGCGGTCATTGTTCGGTAATATGTTGCCTTGGTTCATGCTATAATTTTGTAATCATTTCGTTTCAAAAAATGATTTTTGTAATCATTAATTGATAGTGTATTTAAAAAGTCTTCCTGCCTGTACAGGTTGGCCAATTTGTTGTCGCGAATGCAGACTACATTATTGATTCTCTTTGCAGGCAATTGCGTCACCTGGATCTGAACCCCCATGTCCCTGATGTTCTTGCTTCCATGCTGTGTTACATTGGTGCTTCTCGTGATATCTTACCATTCTTGGAAGAACCGGTATGATGTAGGATGGCTGTATTTTTAAAATTGGTGACGCTTCTGTGCTTTTAAGAAAAAATTGCAATCCACAAAGCAGCAATGCATCTGCCAACTCGGCACGTTGATGCCCACAACTATTCTTGAATTAGCTCACTTTTATTTTTGAACTGTTTATTTTTATTATACAATGGGATATGAAAATCTAGATAGGGTGGTAAGGAATAAGGAATTTCCTTTAATATGAAAGAAACCTAAATTTGCAAGCATGATACATATATGTGATTTCAATATTTCATTACGATGCGTTTAAATTCTTACAGATGCAAGCAGTTTCTTCTGAGCTAGAGGTTCTTGGCAGGCATGATCACCCACATTTAACTGTTCCATTTCTGAAGGTATTATTCTATACATACTTTCCCAGTGTTACACTGTTATATATGACTGAAGTGGGATCTTTTATGTGCCAGTTTATGTTGTCTGAGGTTCGCTAAGTTTGGTACCTTTGCACGTATGGACACATATGGCTCTAACATGAGTTCGCTAAGTTTGGTACCTTTGCGCAGCTCGGATCACATTTTTATGGAGGCTTTAATATTATTTGTTATTGACTTCACAAAGTTAGTGTGGGCTAGGAGAATAATCAGTAGTACAATGACTATTTTAGACAAGTCTTTCTAATAAAACGGCTTGTTATATTATCTTTTAATTAAATGAATACTCCTCCTTTCCATATTGTAGGTCATTTTAGCTTTGTTCTGCAGACATTCTCATTCTCAGTGCTAGATTTCATTGCACTGTTTCCAAGAGTAACTTGTGAGAAATGAAATGAAACAAGACCCACAATGCATACCTTCATTTTACAGTTTCATAGGCTTACATATTTAGACGTTAGATGATGTTATGAAATGAAATGCTCCCAGTGGAGTTCTACTCGGTTTCCAATGCATGGGGATGTAATAAAACACTCAGTGGAGTTTTACTCTGTTAATCTGTTTCCAATGTGTTGGAAACTGTGCGCCCTGGGTTTCATCTTCTCTCTTCATAATTCCTGTGCCACGTTATTAGATGCGAATGAAACTTCCACTGGACTGACCTAAGTCAAACTTCCATAGCGTTAACCAGGTCTATAGAAAAAAGCACAAGCATCTACAGCATCAAAAGGTCCATTAGATACTCCATGAAATACAGCTTGATAATGTATTTGTTTGATGTTGTAGATGACTAGATGTTAATACATTTTTCCCATAAACGTGGCCGAATTTTGTCAAGTTTGACCTAGGACAAAAGCTAAAATGACTTACAATTTGGAACCGAGGGAGTATATGTAAGTCAACAATTTTTATAAACTAAAAAAATTCTATTCAAAGTCAAATACAGTATGGATAAATCTATGGTAATATTTACATTGGTATGTGCAAGATATCCTTGTCACTATCATTCCTGTCAGATCAGATGTACTCCCTCCATTCTCTTTTATAAGGCACAGTTTAACAATGACACGGTCTCCCAAATTATTTATATTACATATTTATACTTAAAAACTTATGATAATTGGATAGTATATTTAATTATAAATCTCACCATATCAAGTTTGTATTATAATAATTAAAAATTGTTATCCAAACTATTGATCAAAGATTTGAAAGTTTCCATCTTGATATGCGTGTGCGCCTTATAAAAGAGAATGGAGGGAGTACTTGTTTTCATCGTCTTTTTTCTTTGCATAAGAGTGTTCCCATGCATTACTGATAATACTAAATATTTTATTTGAGTAAGTAATTTATTTCTCTGCGCCCTTTTGGTTTATCTAGGCAGTTTCTGAGATTTCCAAGGCATGTAGACAAGAATCTACTTGTTTGCCAGATGAGGCGCAGTCATTTTATGCGAAGGTCAGTTCTGAGGGTCAAGAAGTAAAAAATACGATTGAGAAGAGAATGGAATCCAGTGCAATATCTGGTAATAGCTCGACACGACTCAATTCTTGTTTTTCAGTATGTTGTTCTTCAGCACCTATAGCTTATTATCATTGATAAATGATAAATAAGCTCCACTATATCATCATAGAAATATGTTTCTCATTTTCTGTATTATCTACTGATATTTGATAAATAATGCATGGTATGCTAATATGCCGCTCAAATTCTTGGTTGACGATCTGATTCATATATCCTAATGATACTTGCACCCATTTATTTCTTTATTTACTTACTTTCCTTTGAAATTTTAAATGTTCATTTCTTTAGCAGATATTTAAGCATGATGGTAGTCAACTATCATTTTGTTCCTGTTGTATTCATTTTCCATCTATGCTCTACCCAACTTGCTTGGGAATAAAAAGCTTTCCTGTTATCATTGCTGTATGATATTCTGGAACACACTGCGATGTGGATTAGGGTCTGTTTGGATGTAGATATTCAGGGACATGTAATTGAATTGTGTTCAATACCAAATCAGCCTTGGTATTAAAATTGGCCAAGATTCAGATTCTGTTGTTTGGATGACTATTCAGTTTGCTTCTGGAATCCTAGAAAGAGGTGACGATCATGAGGAGAAGAAGGTCCACTGACCACTGGGAAGAAGAGAAGGGCTCTCCGACCTTCGACCATGGAGAATTAGAGAAGGGTCCACCGGCAGCTGGCCATGGGGTATAATGGAAGGGCATGCCAGCCTCAAGGCCATGGGGTAGAAGGGAAGGGCCCGCTGGCCATGGCCATGGGGAAGAGGAGAAAGGCCACCGGCCATGGGCAACAGGGCGGAGGTGCATTGGGGTGGCACATCGGAGGTGGAGGTGTGTTGGGTGGCGCATTGGGGGTGGCTCTTCGGGCAGCGGCATGTCAGGTCTGGAGGCGTGTTGGGCAGTGGAGCTTGGGGGCAGCTCGTCGTCGGTGAGGGCCTAGGCGGGTGACTGTGGAGCAATATGGAAGGCAAGGGTTTGGTATTGAAGATGAGGGGATGCAAGTATAGTGAATATTGCTTTGTATTGGGGTCAAATTTCCAATTCTGAATTCGTAACAATCCAAACAGCAGCACAGAGGCATTCAGAGCTACTCAATACTAATTCCAAATTCTGAGGCTGAATACCTACATCCAAACTGGGTGTTAGTCTCTTTGTTTTTGGCACTTCGTATGTTTTTTTTTAACTTTATTCATGGGAACCTCACATTGTAGTATCACTAATATCCTGTCTTTTTTTTATTGCATCAGGAAGAATGAATGTTGATGCTCAACCTTATTTTATGACCTTGGAATACTGGGAGGATTTACTTTGTAAGGTAAATGAGATGAGAAGATATAGGAGAATAGTTGGGTCTCTTGCAGGCTCTTGTTTGTCAGCTGCCATCCCACTTCTCTCTTCGGTTAAGGAAACGGCATGTCTTGTTGCCCTTGACATTGTGGAGGTATTTTCTTTTTCTGTAAGGACAATGCGTTTTAATAAATTGAAGCTGTGATTTTTATTTGAGTAAAATGCACACTGGGTACTTAAACTATTGGGGTAGTATTATCTAGGTACTCGAACTGAAAAAACTATCACCTGGGTACTCAAACTATTAGGATAGTATCATCTGGGTACTCGAACTATAAAAGCTCCCACCTGGGTACTTAAACTATTGGGCATTACCATCTGGGTACGCCAGGGCCGCGGGAAAATGAATTTTGATTCTTTTTCATTTTCTAAAAATTGATGAATAGCGCTGGAATTTGTTATTTTTATAAAAACATAATTAGAGCTCCAAAAATTCTAAAAAAAATTGTGTAGCCTCTCCATGATGTACTCTACCTAAGAAAAAATATGAAACTTAAAAAATAAATAGTTTTGTATATTTAAAAAATACCTCTTTTAATTAATAAATGAGCTTCCATGAATTTTAATAATTAAAATAAAGTAAGATTAAAATATGTAATTTTTAAACATACAAAAGCAACTCATTTTTCAAGTTTCATATTTTTCCTAGGTAAAGTATATCATGGAGAGGCTACATAAAATTTTTTATAATTTTTGGAGCTCTAATTATGTTTTTACAAAAATAACAAATTCCAGTGCTATTCATCAATTTTTAGAAAATGAAAAATTCATTTTCCCACACTCTGGATGGTACTGCCCAATAGTTTAAGTACTCAAGTGAGAACTTTTATAGTTCGAGTACCCAGATGATACTATCCAATAGTTTGAGTACCGAGGTGGTAGTTTTTTCAGTTCGAGTACCCAGATGATACTACCCCAATAGTTTAAGTACCCATGGTGCATTTTACTCTTTTTATTTCATTCTTTTGCTTGGAAGGAAAACATCACCTTCTTAATAATTTATATGGCCTTGTCTTTTTCATGTGCTTGCACTGTTTTCTTCGCTATTCTTTCAGCCATCATTTGCAATGATATTCCCAATATTGATTTGTATTAGCTTGGTCGATATACTGGTTGTTCTTTATATCAATGAATTACTAGTGTAAAAAATGCCTATACAATACCGTGGGATAGCTATGTAGAGCTATTTGTTTTCCAATCTTTGTATTAATGGGATAACGCTGAATTTTATATCACTCCAACTGGTTTTGCTGTCTTGCTACCTTATCTTAATTGGAGACATAGTTCTCATGCCATAATCTATACTGTCATTTTTTTAAAAAAAAAGTATTGTTGAAAAAAAAACTACTGCAATGTTACATTAGTAACATATACCGAATTTCCTGTTTCTTCCCGGTGCAGAAGTTATTTCTGACAGTTGTAGACTTAACATCAGTGTTATCTACTGTCTCCAGAATGCCACTGTATCTATTGCCAAAGTTGAGGAGGCTTATAAGTGTGAATCTCAAAGCAAAGGAGTTATTGAGGAGGCCATCCAGTTTCTTTCATTTGACGAGCTTCTTGATGGTACAGATGCCACTGAAGATGTTGATGAAAATAGGCTACTCCCAGCAATGAACAAACTATGGCCTTACTTGGTTATCTGTCTAAGGAACAAGATCTCAGTGGTAAGTTTTTTCACATCTGGTTGTTTTCCATTCGGTAAGTTCTGTAGTTTGTTTATTACCCTCGTACATTTTTTGATTCATCAATATTAGTTTTTTTCATGTCTCCCTTGCACGAAGTTATGGTTCTTGGGTTTTGATCTATGAGAGTATACAGCTGTTTGATTAGGACCAGAGTGAGATGTGGTGTATGGGTCTAGTCCCCCCCTCTTCTTTTCTTTTATTAGTTTTTATTATGGGGCACACCCAATATAGTTTTGAACATTATTTAGATGGAACATCTGAATTTGTTACAGGGCATTATGTTGCCTACTTTAGCTTTTTAGTTCAACTCCTTGATTCTTCATATCTTCCATAATATTTCTGTAAGGTTTAGTTGTATTCTAGTCATGGAACAGGTAGTTTGCAGAAGGAAACATAATTCTTATGTTCGAGCTTGGGTCAGGAATTATAGTGGCCAGTTTGGATATCTATAGATTTTTGACATACTGTTACTCCCTCTGTTTTTATTTAGATGTTGTATCTGCCTTTGGTGCACAGACCAAGGAGGAGATTAACGCTGAGTTAATCCTTCTCATTTTCTGCTTCGTGCCATTAATGCTGCATCATACTCAGTACTTGTGTCCCTCTACCTCCCTGCATGCAGATTTACTTATGCTGCAGAAGGATCTTGGCGTCTCTTAACTACACTACTCTCCTAATGAAGCGCCCAAAATAGGAAATGCAATTGTGACTTTTTTTAAAAAAAAGATACAACATCTTAATAAAAACTGAGTATGGTCAAGACACAGTAAATTTATATGCGACTCGTGGACCTGATTTCATGTTACATTTAGTTTATGGGGTATCTGCTTTTGCTCTAATTTTAACCTGATTGTATGCTACCTTCGTGAGGTTTAAGTTATTCACTTACTATACTGTTGTTTTGCAGCCGGTTGTTAGGAAGTGCACCGAAGTGTTGAGTAGAGCAATTGGCATATCTGGCGGTGATTTTTATGTACGCCGGTTTCATAAGGATGGATCTATTGTTTGGAGGTTGCTGGCTTTATCTCCATTCCGACGAATGTCAAAGATGGATGAAAAAGCAATCATTTTACCATATAGGGATACCTCACTTACCTCAGAGGAACCTATGGCTGAGATCTCCAGCCAAAAGATTCAGATTGCAGTCCTGGAGATGATTGCTGCAATAGCTTCTAACAAGAGAAGTGCTGTTGCACTAGAAAGTGTACTAAAGAAGGTGTGTGGCCTTGTGGTAGGCATTGCCTACAGTAGTTCGACAGGCTTGCAGGAAGCTGCTATAAGGGCATTGGCAGGCCTTGCCTGTATGGATGCTGACCTTGTCTGGCTTCTCCTGGCGGATGTGTACTACTCACTAAACCAAAGGGAACCTTTACTGCCTAACCAAGATCTAGCGCTGATATCAGATCTTTTGCCCCCTCCAATGTCTTCGAGAGAATACCTCTTTGTACAGTATGGAGGTGAGGGTGTCAGGTGTGATGTAGATCCCTCATCTGTTCATGAGGTGTTCAGAAGGATGCAAGATGTGTGATCTTGTGTGACTTGAAAATCAGGTAGAGTCCACATCTTTCCAACTATACTGACAGATTCTCTTTCACATTTCATTACTTAAGAATTCTAATTTCGTTTTTCAGGTTCCTGATCCTTTGTCTATCTGCAGCTGAGGTCTTTTTTTGTCATGCTAGCGAACTGTGTCACGCATTGAACATAATATCACCTGCTACAGAGAATGGTAAACTTTTTCTGAAATTCTCACCGAAAATCAGATGATTGAAATGGGAGAAATATATACATAGATAGGAGAAACAAATAACGTCGAAAGCTAATTGTTATGATACATTTTATGTTGTAACGTTGTTGAGATTTTAGTGTGTGGTGATTGAGATTTTTGTACTTCACTATCGCTGGTGTTCCTTGTGGTTTCCAGTTAAGCAATATTTATGACCATGTAGCTAACTTGTGTATTTTCCCCATGTCTGATTAGTGTCAAGGTTGGTCACATGTCTGAAGAATGATCATGACAAGTCTTTAACCACTTCAATCATGAGTATATTAAGGTAGCAGTATTGTGCTTTCTTCATTATGCATATCCCTTGTAACTGCACACTGACATTGTACCATATGTTTCGGCAAATCTCGTCTAACGTTGAGTACCCTCTAAATCTTACCAGCAAACATCTGGACTGATGCTGATGATAAAGGACGTGACCTGTTTGTATCAAGAAACCCAATACTAGGCATGAGTAAAAGCCAAGGACATTGTTCTCTGCAATTTTCTGAGCAAGGGGCAGTAATATGCATTGGAGGTGTCACTGTACAATTATGACACCAGGCAATGATTCGGATGCTTTTCTGATAGGGATAGTTCTGTAATTACATCTAGCAATCATGTACTCCCTGTGTTCGAAATTAATAGATGTTTTTTGGGTTTTCTTGATACAATTTACTACTATCTATCTATACATGTTGTATATCTGAGTGCAGATTAAAACTATGTATCTAGAAAAGCCAAATCACAAATTGGTATATCTTTTAAGGGGTTTAGATGTTTAGTCTTGTGAAGAAAAATCACAAATTTGTAGTAAGAAAAAAGCACTCAAAAAGGAACTCTAAGCCCTGAGGTCATAGTAAGAAAAAAGCACTCAAAAAGGAACTCTAAGCCCTGAGGTCATGATGAGTAGTTCACTTTTTCTTCATAAGACTAAACATCTAAACCCCTTAAAAGATATACCAATTTGTGATTTGGCTTTTCTAGATACATAGTTTTAATATGCACTTAGATATACAACATGTATAGATAGATAGTAGTAAATTGTATCAAGAAAACCCAAAAAACATCTATTAATTTCGAACACAGGGAGTACATGATTGCTAACATAATTTTTTAATAAGACGAGTGGTCAAAGTTGTGGTTAAAAAGTCAAACGAACTACAATTTGGGACGGATTAGTATAAATGAGAAACTCACGAATCGCTTTCAGCCATTTCTGCCTTGAACAGATCAGCAAGTTTACGTTTGGCAATGATCCAGGCGTTCCGCATGAAAAACGGAAAACGTGTCTTAGTGTGTGTTAGGGCATTCATAATGCAAGACTATCACAAAGTCCAAGACTATTTATTACACCTTATTTATGGTATTTCGTTGATGTGGCACCATATTTATTGAAGAAAGGGGGAGAAAAAAAGACTCCAAGTCTTATTTAGACTCTATGATAGAGTCTGCATTGGGACTGTCCTTAGCGCGCGTGGGCATGCGTGTGCTTGGGACTACTGTGCTCTACGATTTTCAGCTCTGCTTCAACTTTTTTTTTTTTGGCAAATGGTTTTCGTTCCATGCATACCGTTCAAGAAAAAATGGTGAGTTGTGAGAGCACGTAAAAATATATTTCATAAAAACCTAGAGTTTATAGAGCTGCTCCACGTTATAGTTTGTGTTGCAGTCATAAACACCCCTGTATGTTGTATGCCCTTGGTCTTTGATGCAGCATAAACTGAAAATGCCGCATTGGTACCAGCTCCGCCCACCCCCGCAGCGATGTTTCGGTGTTTTGTCTCTTGAGTGAGTAGAAGCTGTCAAACGCTTAGGCACGGGCATGGTCTGGCAAAGCGTGCCAATAAAAGGATAAGTCAGTCTCAGTTTAGCTCTAGATTCTTATCGACTCAATATGCATTTCTAAGATATCATGGAACAATGCATGTACGGATGTCGTCCCCAACAAGATTGATTAATGAACACAATGTGAGGTGTCTTCTATTTCGGTTACAGATTTACAATTGCTCTAGCAAAGGGCTCCCCTCTTTCACAAGAATAAACAAGCCTCCATCGCCTCTTGAGATCCTGAAATCTTTGTCCAGGTAGGTAGTCAAGAGCCAGGATCGACCTCTGTTGTTGCCGGGAATTTGTACCTTGAGGGGTGGCTGCCCAGAAATGGACCCTGCAATGCTAGCAAATGCTTGCTGCAATGGATTCAACGCCTGCTGGACTGGCCCCAGGCTGATCTTCTGCCCAAATATATCAACTTGTTGAGGTAGATCCACGGATGATGATATGACCGGAGGCTGAAAGCTCCCCTCCTTAAATTGGACCTGCATTCAGTTAATCGCCAGATGTAAGTTTGATCATCTACAGTTCCACACATTATCACAGACAACTTAAATAGGTGGAAATTGTCACAAGAAATGTTAGCATCTCGTGTCGGCACACTTAAGTGTCATTTTAGAAGTGTGGTGCATCAAATTTGGGAGTGACCAAAACAAAATTGTAGAAACCAACTCCCCATTTCCAACCAACCAGCACGAAGACACTAGTTAGCTAAGTGGGTAGGGTAAATGACTGAAATAACTTAGCGACATAGTATGGCGGTCTTCGGGTTATCCCAGAAAATGACTAATGAATCCAAACAGGTTAGCATGCCGATCAATTCATACCTCTACTCTTGATGGACTTTGAACCTCAAAAGAGGCGGTTGCGCTGAATGAAAATGAAGCAAATGGAGTCGTAAGGGTCGAAGCATTGACTATCGTCATGCTTTTGGAGTCGATTTCTTGGGATATCTGCTTTACTTTGACCAAAGGTACTGCCCCAGCAGCTAGGATAGGCAGAAGCTCAGAATATGCAGTATATCTGCAAGACAATGACCAAACATGATAAGGAAACCATTTGACCTTGAGATAATCGTATCAAGAAGGTACGGAAATAAAGCACCAGCAAACTTGATAATCTGATCAAAAGCAGAACATGTTGTAGCACAGATGTAGCATAGCATGATCATCTATCATTTCATTGTTAAATATGGAGTCTATCCTGAACAAGAGAATATTAGACCTAATCCATTTAAGATTACAGTACATAGCAGTGGTCCATCTGATGAGTTACGGGGCACTCAACCAAATGAATAAATAGGTTAGCCCTAACCAAGTAACCAAAATCTCGTGGACCCATGAGTAAAGGTTTCTTGCATTGCATCCTATAAAAGCTGTCATTTTCTGTTATGGGGCCTAACGCCACACCTCTTTATCTTTGATTGCCAGAGGTTGCACAAGTTGCGTGGTTTTAAAGTAGTTCAGTTCTTAGTACGGAGCAATGCAGATGTGTTCGGAGCATATGGATCGTACCGTACCCAATCATTAGAGATTTCAGCCCACACCTCTCAATGATTTGATGGTACAGCCACACTGATGATTATCACTTATCAGCAGTAGCAAGTGGCAACACAGCTCATCAGCCCTTAATAATCGATACAGACAAAAGGTTTGCATCACATGTTTGGTTGGGCATAGCAAGAACTCACATGAGGATCCAGTTGCCGTCGAGGAGATCCGGTGCCTCGACGGGCGCCGTAGTGGGGTTAGCCGCCTCGAGCTGGGTGACTAGCTCGACGACCTCCCCTCTGACCTCCGAGGACGCCCGGAAGCCGAGGTCGGAGCCGTACACCGTGTCCACCAGGCAGCGCTTGAGCTCCTCCCTCTTCACCGCCTGCTCGTCCTCCTCCTCCTCCGCTGCCGGAGGCGGGGCCGGCGCCTCCGGCTCCTCCCACTCGTCGTCCGCGGCTGCGCTAGGCGGGTCCGCGGCGGAGGGCGGCTCGGGCTCGGGCGCCGCGGGCTCGCCCCACTCGTCGACGACGACAGGGCCCGAGTTGCCGTCGTCAGCGGTCTCCTCGCCGCCCCACTCGTCCTCGTCGACGGGCGGATCGGGCTGCGCGGGGGGCTCGGGGGCGCCCGGCGGCGAGCGCTCGCGCCACTCCTCGGGGACGCCCCCTCGCCCACGCCCGCGGCCGCGCCCGGTCGCCCCAGGGGGCCGGCGCAGGCGGAGGCCCGCGGTGTGGGGCCTGAGGGTGCCGCGGACCAGGCGGCCGCCGGTGGGGCGGTTGACGGCGGCGAGCGGGCGGAGGAGGGACGCGTGGGACGCCGCCGCGAAGAGGGGAGCCATTCGATTTCGCTCGCTTGCCTGGCGGCGGTGGGAGAACGGCCGATTTCGCTCAAGGGCTCGGGCCCCGGTCAGCAACAAGTGAAGAAGAGACGCCCACACGCCAGCTCAAGGGAGGGCCAGGCGCTGCGCCACGTGTCTGCAGGGATATTCGATATTCTTCGTCGTCTGGATGGGCCTAGTCCAGCCTCGTCTTGGAATTCCACATGCGGTCCTGGGCTAGAATGACGGAGTTCCAATGGGCTTTCTCAAAGTGTCCCATGGATCCTGAGGGGATAATGAAGATACAGCCCATTTTCTGCGCCTGGGTTAGAGATGGCAGACAATATCATCCTGGACGGTCTTCTAAAAAAAATATCATCCTGGACGGTTTGTTCATTCGAGGAGACAGAAAAACAACACTGCAGTCCAACTGGTATTTGTATTTATTGTTTTAAAAAGTATTTGTATTTATGAATCCTCAGAATATATATAAAAAAACGTGCGGAGACTAGTGAATAGTGATCGCACTAGCGACGACGCTGCTCCGGACCACACAAAACTCCACACATGTTGGTGATGCGTCCGTACGGGTCGGCAGTCCATGACCAAAAATCACATGCCTTCAGTAAATGTGTTTTGCAGTTGGAGTTAAATATAGGCATCGCTCCCAACAGTTCCACGTACCGGCGGCACCAGGCCAGGCAGGCTAGCTAGGGCGCTAGGCTACGCCTACGCTTACTCGAACTACGAGTCTAGTATGGAATACGGCCATCGTACTACGAGTCTACGGCGTCGGGTCTACTAGTATTTGGCACGCTGGGTTTGCGGGTTGGACTACTCCTATACTACGCTGCTATACTAGAGCAGCTAGCCTGACTGTGCGTCACGGATACTCGAGAGCCCACAGCCCATCCGTCTTTGCTCTCTCGTCCTACTTGACCCGATCTCTAGCATTCAATGCCCACAGCCCACCCCATCGGTCTTTGGTCTTTCTATATACTGAGAATTTCTCACGCGTTGCCGCATGGTACGAAGGAGGAATAAAAAGTGAAGCGCATCTTGTATGTCAAAATAAATTGCTAGTGGCAATTGATAGTAGATTGCTGAGATGGACGCATTGCATTAAAAGAAATAGGAAATGGGTTTGATAGTGGATGCTGAGGTGGACGCATTGCATGTTTAGATAAATAGATAGTGGGGTTTGTTTATATAAGAGTTATAGATTGGCCGCCTTTTAGAAACCCTAATCTTTTTTTTGACTTGATACTTTCATTGATTCACGAAACACCGGGATTACAATCTTCGATCAACAGATGCGCTACACAGGATGGTGTTGATTGCCACTCATTCACCCTATTAGCATCTGTGACCTGCTTAGCCAATTCATGGGCGACACGATTACAATTTCTACTTGTGGCATCCTTGATGGTCAAATAATTGGCCAAGTTGTGGCAAACTAAGCCCCTAAAATAGTTGGTTTGGCTTCTTCTGATGCAACCTATTCATCCGGTTTCAAGTTCTCGATTTGGTATAGATGCACATTTTCTAAATCATTGACTTGAAGCGGGTGCTTCATATTTTTCTAGATTAAATTCAAGATTTATCGATATTGTGCTTTCAATGATAGTTAATGTTTCCATCTACAGTGAGACGCCTTGGTGAATTCATCAATCTCGAGATAGAGACATGCTAGCATAGTCTTTGGGATGTGCTTATAGAGGTCAAATCTGCATGTATTCATATGGGTGCATGTTAGTGTTTGCGTCTACTTATGTAATTTGCCAAAAAAAAAGGCAGGTCCTGATGGACGGATAAAAAGTGATTTTCCCCGAAGAACCACACACCAGTTACCCCTTCCATGTTCCTCGTATTTGTATATCTCTTCAGTGCTCACCAATTAAAATGTCTACGTATCTTACATTTTCAATCTCTACAGTTCTATCCCAACGTACAAGTTATCCACATAATTTTTACTAAATATCTCTATCATCTCTCACTAATACCACGCTAGGACACTAATTTTCACTCAGCGTATCAATGCAGGTCACCCGCATCACCCCCATTACGTGTGATTACTATTTTTTTATATATTAAGGGCCTATTTGGACCAATTTAGGATTCTTATAAACTAAATTTGTCTCTAGTTTCTAAAATATGTGGGGTGTTTGAATCCCTATAGTTTTTAATAATCTAGCTCCATTTATTACTCTATAGATAAAAATAAAAAGCAAAAGCTAGGTATCACTAGTTTTCTAGTTTTTAAGAATTCGACAAAAAACTGCCAAGTTGGGGTGTTTGGATCTCACCCAATTTCTAAAAGCTATATTCTTAAACATCGGTAAAACCGAAAGGATCCAAACAGGACCTAACAAATATACCAGATATGCATATGTCATTATATGTTTTATCGTCCCATCATCTATTTATAACCCAATCGATCTAGTTCTTCTAGGGTGTGTTTGGATTGAGAGTTGGTGTGGGTTGAAGCGGTTCGACCCAGGTGAACCCTTGTTTGGTTGAAAAGTGAAGTGGGCTGGGTTCGACCTCACATGGAATATGCTTTGAACATGCGGGTCGAAGGGATTCGGCAAAAACAAGCGGATTCGCTCGACCCACATGAACGCCGTCGTCTCCATCTCCTCGCGCGATGCACACGAGCCGTGAGCCCATCTGCTCCTCGCGTGAAGACCCATGCCGCTCGATGGTTGCCGCTCGCGTGAAGACCCCTGCTTGGGAAGGAGGAGGCGATGGTAGGCGAGCTCCGGCTCGGGGAGGCGGCGGCCATGGCGGGCGAGCTCCTGCTCGAGGAGGTGGCGGACATGGCTGGCGATATCATGGGGAGATGGCGGCCATGGAGAGCGAACTCCATCTCGGGCAACGCGGGGCGTCATGGCCGTCGAGGCTCCACCTAGCAACGGCACGGCGCGGTCGCGGCTCGCGGCGGACTTGCCCCCGTCCCCGACAGCGCTCTCCGCGGTCCCACCCCCGTCTTCCGCAGGCCTCGCGGTGGCCTCGCCCCTTCACCGGCGGCCCTCGCGGCAGCCCCGCCCCCGTCCCCGACGGCCCTCGTTGTGGCCACTCGGTGGCCCCGGCAAAGCAACGGCTCGCGGGGGGGGCATCGCTCTCGCGCGGCGAGGGTCGTCCCGCCCGCGCGGCGGGGCTACGCAATGGCCAGCGAGGAGCGGCGCGAACTGCAGCACATGAGCCGTGGTGCCATCCGGAGGTAGAAGAAGGTGGCTGACAGTTCGGTTCCACGAGCAGTCGTACTAACGGGGTTAAGCTACCACCCATCCCATTACACTCCATCCCTCCAACCAAACAGATGATTGGAATGGCTCTATCCCTCTAACCAAACATGAACTGGGTTCAATCCAACCCTTAAAACTAGGTTGAACTCAACACAACCCACATGATCCCTAAACCAAACACACCCGTAGTTTTTATTGAATTAATTCTTTCGTTGTCATGCTCTGTGTGTTTTTTTTTTTGTAATAATCGATGCAAGGACATGTACAAGAAAATTCCGGTAACAATGCATTGTTATGTATGCATGAGGCTCCATGTCATTGGTTCCTAGCTCTACATTCAACTCTGACGACTACATACTCCAAGCTCCACCGCATATGACACTTTTGCCCCGAAACTTCGACAAAATCCCAACTTTCAATCTCCACCCACATCACCAATATTATATTATTGACAAGAGGAATAAGTGTGTACTCAAGTATCCATGACTTGAGTCAACACATCAACCTCTATGTTTGTTGACTAGCAGACACTACCACACGTGAGCCATCAAGATGAACCATATTGTCTATAGTCTACTCCCTCCATTCCAAATTATAAGGCATTCCAAGAATCTTGGAGAGTCAAAGTTTTTCAAGTTTGACCAAAGTTATAGAAAAAACTATAATAACTTGTGACATGAATTAGGTATGCAATGAAAATATAAGTAATGGAGAATCTAATGGTACTTAGTTGCCATCATAAATATTATTATTTTTTCGTATAACTTTGGTCAAACTTGAAAAACTTTGACTCTCCAAGATTCTTGGAATGCCTTATAATTTGGAATGGAGGGAGTAGAAGAAACCAAATCAATGGTCATCCCTGATAGTCCATGACTTCTAACAAAATATGGTGTCGAAACCACTCCTCTGAGGAGGGAATCGACTTGAGCACTAGAAGAAGGATTTGTTTAGATGTCCATGTATTTGCATCAATCCACATGTGTTAAAGTGGGTTAGAGTGTATTTGAATTAAGTTTCACTCTAATCCACTCAACACATAGTTTGAGATAGATATATGTTCATCCAAACAAGATCTAATGGTTTTTGCTTGACATTTGGCACCATGCAACGCCACCTCGTCCGTGTTAATAGGAGAGGTACATAAAGTCAAAAGCCCGAGTGAAAATAATTGATTAAGTATTATGAATCAACAAGAAGGGACAATGTTTCTTAATTAAGAAACGAGACAAGGAGAGAAGTAGAGAACAACTGATTGGTGGTAGAGACGATGATATATGTTCTTAGGTGATTCTTTGTAAGTGCAAATAAAATATAGTGGTTTTATAGCAAGCGAATAACACTGATGTGGAGAAGAGAAGAAGAAGAGAACTTGACTCTCATGCAACTAACATGGGCATTGGGTACGTGAGCCTATGCGGTGATGGGCCTAAACATACATCAAGTGAGCGCGTGAAGAATTAGGAAAGAGAATATTCAATCCTGAATGGGTGAAAGTAGAATATGGGATTGAAAATGGGTAAAAGTAATAATAAAAAAGCATTTTTATAGACAAACAAAAGACAGTTATTGTATAGCTTTTCTCTTGTAACTTTGAATTATAGCCAAACAATTGAATCTAGGTTTGCTCTAAGTGTTGGAGTTAGTCAATGCAAACGTGTTTGAACCTACACATATACGTACTCCTATATTGCGACCACCCAATCTCTTGCACTGGGTCACGGCCTTTGTAGACCAATAAAGTTTTTGGATTCACTACCGGAGAGCGAGTGTTTGCCGATGGCCCAGACGTTTGCCGATGGCCAAGGAATAAGCCATCGGCAAACATCCCGGTTTGCCGATGGCAAAGTGAAGCCATCGGCAAACATATTTTTGCCGATGGCCGGGCCATCGGCGAACTATGGCCATCGGGAAAAAGCCTTTTTGCCGATGGCCGGGCCATCGGCAAACAAAAGCCATCGGCCAAGAAATAGTTTGCCGATGGCTGCATATCGCCCCATCGGCAAACTTTGCCATGAGCCGACGGCGACCGACGCCGTCCCGGTTTGCCGATGGCGCGGCCGCCGTTAGGCCATCGGCAAACAAAGCCTTTTGCCGATGGCCGCGGCCAACGGCAAAGGTCAGCCCACGTGGCTGCGCGGGAGCGCCTGAGCCCACCTTGTTTGCCGATGGCCGGCCATCGGCAAAAAGGCATTGCCGATGGCTTTCCAAGGCCATCGGCAAACAATCCTTTTTTTTGTTTTTTTCCTTCCCAATTTTTTTCGGTGTCTTCCTACCTCACATACAACCCACCTCCAGAATTTGGGACAATTTTGAACTTTTTAGCTATATTTTGTTAATTTTTTTGGTTTCTTTGAATTTTCCCCGCAACTCGAAATTTGAACTGCAGGTACATGAAATAATGCAGACTTTTGATTCGAAAAATGATATTCATGATTTTTGGAGTATGTTGAGGCCATATCCAGGACCTCGCATGAAATTACGACCCTGTTGGCCTCGTAACATGGGGAGTGACGTGCGCGGGAAGTGTTTTTAAATTCTATAAAATCCAAACGAAGTCCGAAATTGACGAAACTTGACGAGTTGTGTTGGCATGGCATGTGTAGTGTGTGGTAAAAATTTCAAAAAGTTTCGAGCAAGTTGTGACGTCGGATGGTCAAAACCCAGACGTTATGGAAATAAAGTTCATAGAGGACTCCATGTCACTTATCCAACAGTTAAGCTCAATGTTGTGATTTGGATAAGTGTCACAAAGTCAACTTGGTAGTGATAGCTCCCCCCTACATGTGTGCTCAAATGGTTTGGTTTCAAGCTTGCACACATACATAGATATGGAAATTCTTGGGAGGGTTAAGACTACTAAGTGATGCTAAGGTATATAGAATAAACCTTTGAAGCGTGATACCAATCGGAGTTGCACAATGAAGTTCATCCTTAGCATCATCATGGTTAGCTAGAAATCACTTGAAACAACACTAGAAACCCCGTGAGATCAACATTAGAAGCAAGGTTCTAGTACCAAGTGGAAGGAGCACAAGTGTCTAGCTAAACCATCCTATGCATGCTAGTTATCAAATCATCATCAAAACTATGACTAGCATACACCACACAAGCATTGCATATTGAATTTAAAAACAAAGCAAATGCAAGCAAGCACATGAATATGCACATATCAAATGCAATCAATCAAGTTCATGAGCTTGCTCCCCTACTTGTGTGCTTCTCTTGTCCAACAACTTTGATCCTCTTCAATGTTGCTCTTCTTGGTCTATGTCCATCTTCTTCGCCCCTTTGTATGCAACTTGCATATCTTTGTACCATTCTCTCCCCTTTGTCATCAAAGACCATAAAAGGGTCCAAGACCGCTTGTATGATACTTCATGTAAGACAAACTTCTTGATGCAAAGGATTGGAGCTCGGGGTTGATGGTTGATTCTTGAATCTTCCTTTTGATGGACACACCATATGTTGGAATGACACCACTTGTAATCTTCACATGTAGTTGCATGAACCCACTTGTCACTATGCATTGGGCACTCCCCTTTGTCATAGCACTAAAGATACCACATGTGTAGGTCACTTTCAAGATCTTTGCCTCTAATACCAATGAAGTGGGGCTCCTCCCCCTATGACAAAGCATGGGTCACACCAAATGACAATCTTGAGCAAATCTTCATTTGATCACTTAAAGTTGAGGATCTGAACCACCTTGTTGAAATATGCATGAATACCACATTCTTGAACTAGATTGTTTTCATGAGCTTCTTTCTCTTGAACTTGAGCTAACTTGATTTGCACATGAGCTTCCAAGTCCGGTTTGAACCAATGACAAGCTTCTTCACACCTCTCTAGAAGGGTTATCTTGCCAATGTTGTACTTGTAGCTAATGTGCAATCCAAAGTAGATCAAGTACATGGGTTCACTAGCTCATGAACATGTTATATGTTGCCACTAGAACAAGTAAGGCATAGAAACAATAGTGGCACCATATAAACATCAAAACCTTTTGATTTTTCATGAATTCTCCTAGATATCATGACTATATGCACTAAAGAAGTCCTTAGCAAAATATGTATGCATATGTCAATCAATGTCACCTTTGCTATCTTGGAGTAGAGGATAGTCATGAGATTCCAATTTCATTACTCCAATAGCAATGTGAAGTCCATTCAATAGCTTGGTGAAGACCAATAGATACCCATGATGAATTTCATGCTTCACCCATATGAGATAAGAACCACTTATGATCAAGTACACTCTCTTGTTGTGGTTGACTTGCTTCTTCTTTCGATCTTTGCTTGCATGAGAGAATATCACTTGCATTATCACTTGATTTGTCATGTATTGCTCTCTATTTGGATGTTGCTTGCTTTCTTGATCCATTCTTCTTGATGTCTTCAACTAAGCATCTTGAATCTTCTTAGATCATCACTTCTATGTCGGCCTTCCAAGCTCACTTGTCAAGCCCATCTCCTCATGGACGGCACACCTCCTCGATGGAGAGAAGCGATCTCACTAAGAACAACCCTTGACACTTATGAATTGTCATTCCTTTGATTGATCCTTGGACTTGAGATCTTCTTTATGTCCTTTTCTTTCTTGATCTTGAGTTTGATTATGATCTTCAATAAACCAAACATAGGTTCCTCAACCACTTATAATCATGATTCCAACTTGAGGACCTTTCAATGTGAGTGACACTAGAGATATCCAAAGTCCGTCACTTTTCTCGGTAGATTCTGCAACCTTCGAGATTAACTCATATCTCCCAAAGTACAGCTCCAAATGCCATGAGATTTGTTCAAGATGCGCATCACTAAGTCTTCATGCAGCTGTAAAAATTTGAGCTTCATTGTCCTTCTAGATTGCTGCCAGATTTCACATCTTCTCACACTGCTACATGCTGAAAACTGCTGCACTATAGCTTATAAGAACTGCTCCGAAACCGTAGCAAACCTTATCCAATTTGCACAGCATAATGAATCATAAGCATAGAGCATGCATACCAAATTTCATGCCATTTCAATAAGATTTGATTCATCGAACTCAGACTTGATCACAGCTAGCTCGTAATTCGAAATTGGACAGATTTAAGCAATTGAGCTATGCTTCTTCAAAGATGACTCAAACTTGATGTCAACTTGTTTGAACATTCTCACAAGACATATATGCAGTCAAGCCACTCACTAAAAGTCATCTTGTGATCATATTCATCCAATCTAACCCAAACTTGAATACTAAGCATTGAATCCATTCAAACATCTCATAGCAAGCAACTATAGCATATATATCCAATTCAATCAACTCATATGCATCCAAATGAATGTGATCAACAAAATATTTACCTTGGTAGCACATGATCTTCCAATAGCAAGCTTCAACTCATTACAATTGCAAGCCATCACATATGACAATTGATCACCACAACTTGAATCATGCACTTGTATATTTTAGCACTTGGACTTCACTTGTCATGACTTGGCATTGGGATAAGAATAGCGCTAAGCTTCAATACTTGATTCATTCACATGATGAAGGATATGAACTCAATTGAATCAAGCCTCCAATGCCATGGTACCTACAAACATTCATCCACTTGTTGATGGTACCCAAACTAGTTTGGGTCCTCTCAAGTTAGGAGCAACATACTTAGGCAAAGCCTTAGTATGAGTAGCGGGATGTTTTGCAATAGCAACCGAAGAGGTACCATTACCATCCTTTCTAAGCATATTAGTATCATCAATTGAACTAAGCTTACAAGTTTTACCTAGGGGACATGAATATGCCATGTGTCCCCTTTCCCGGCATGAATAGCATCTTCTCTTTGCTTGAGCCTTTTCTTCATTGCTCATGTGATGCTCTTCATGGTCTTGCCTCTCATGAGTTGCTTGAGCCTTCTTCTCAAGCTTGTTGGAACACTTTGAGGCACAGTGTCCCATGTCACCACACTTGAAGCACTTGATGTGAGCATGAGTGTTCTTCTCTTGAATCTTGCTCATCATCATCTTGGCATCTTGGATATGAGTTGGATGCCTTGCTCTTCCACCCCTTCTTGTCTTCTTCTTCATCATCTTCAAGTCATCAACTTTGGCTTCATGGTTGATCTTGACTTGAGCCTGGGGTGTTGATCTTGGCTCAACTTGAGGCTTCTTGGTAGGGCAATCCTTGGCTAGATGTCCCATTTCACGGCATTTGAAGCACATGAAATGAGATAGCTTCTCTTCTTCTAGCTTCTTCATTGTTCTCTCAAATTTCTTCTTGCCCCATCTTTTGCCTTTGATGTTGGTGTTGTTGTAGTTGATGCCATTCAAATTGCCATACTTCTTGTAACTCTCCAAGAGTTGAGAGTGAGAGACTTTTGGCAATCCACCCAACCCAACATTCTTCTTGTTGTAGCCAAGACCACTCATGTCACCAAATCTTCTCTTGTTCTTCAACAAATGATCAAGAGCGACATGAGAGTTGGTCCACCTCTCTAGCTTGTTGCTCAAATTCTTCACTTGATTTTTGAGCTCATTGTTCTCCTTCAAAAGGTTAGTCTCACAAGACATAGAAGAAGAACAAGCATCTAAATGTGAAGAACATGGCATAGATAATAAATCATCACAAGAGGTGGATACATGCTTCTTGCCTACATCACAAGGGTTAGTAACATGAGGTTGATCATTTGACCCAAGTGATGAGCTCTCACTAGTTTTAGCTTCTTCATTGCAAAACTTCTTAGTGAGAAAAGCATGTTCTTGCACCAAGTTATCATGAGCAACACTAAGTTCCTCATGAGCCAATTTTAGCACATCATGTGAACAAGTAGTAACATAAAGTAGATGCTCTTGTTGTTCACATGTGTTCTTTAGAAGAGAGTTTTCTTTTTCCAATTTGCTTGTTTTAGCAAACTCCTTTTCTAAAGCTCTTGACAACTTAAACACAAGCTCAAGACTTGATCATCACAATCAAAGATCACATTGCCAATTTTTACCTTGCGGTCACCATGTGACATGTAGCAATGTGATGAAGTCGGTGAGCTTGTAGTAGAGTCATCACCCTCATATGCATCATCAAGTGAGCTTGTAGTAGAATCTTCACTTGCTTCACTTGAGGCATCATCATCATCATCGTCAAGTGAACTTGTGGTAGGAAGTTCATCATTTTCACTTGACCTTGAGGTGGAGCAATCCTCCACAACAACCTTGTTGTGGTCATGCTCAACATCCTCAAGTGGCATTACCTCGGGCTCCTCCACCTTGAACTTTCCATCATCCCATGTGGAGGCATCACCATAGGTGTGCTTGATGGATTCCCACATGACATGAGCGGAGACACTAGAATCCACCTTCTCATACACATCAAAGCTCAAAGCATCATATAAGTACAATAAAGCACTTGAATCAAGATCAAAGAGAGCCTTTTGAGCTTTGGTGAGGTTCTTGTGATCCATGGCGACATTGATCCCACTAGTGATCACCCACCACACCTTAGGTCCCGAGGCACGAAAGTGATCAAGCATATGGTGTTTCCACCGTGCAAAGTTTGTGCCATTAAAAGTGTGCGTGTCACAAGAGCACTCAACATCTATCCCTCTAGTTGCCATCTTCTCGAGTCGGTGAAGACCACTAAAATGAGAGACCCGGCTCGATACCACGTGTAGGGTCGAGATGGACTAGAGGGGGTGAATAGTCCTTCCTAAAAACTTACGCACCGGCTAACCAAAACAAATGCGGAATTAAAACTATCGGTCTAGCCAAGACTAACCCCCACTAACTACAACTCTAGTAGCACCTTGTAAAAGATCCTAAACAAGAAGCAAGGTGCTAAACTAGCTAGTGCTCACCTAAACAATTCTAGCTTGCAAGGTCACAAACCTAAGCAACTAGTACTTTAGCGAACCGGGAGCACCTACACAATTCTAATGAGCAAAAGCACTAAGCCAAACCTAAGCTCACTAGATGCTCAAGGACAAGGCTACACAAGCCGAACCCAAGAGCGCAATTCACTTAACTACACAAGCTAAGCAAGACACTAAAACTACTTCTAGCTACACAAGTAAGAAGGTGCTCAACTAGCTACACAAGCAAACGAGCACAAGAGCCACTACTCAAGCTAAGCAAGAATGTAACAAATGTAAATGCAAGCTTGAGCTAGAGGGGATGCAAACCACCGCAAAGAGTGGACACACGAAGTCGCGGCGGTGGCGAATCACCGGGCGTAGAGACCAACCACCCGCACATAATCACAAGGGAGGTCGAAGCCTCACACACAAGCACAAGGAGGTCGAAGCCTCGGCAATCACAAATCGACACACGATTTTTCCCCGGTTCACTTGGTCGCCACCAAGCTACGTCCGCTTGTGGAGATACACCGACTTGGTGATGAGATGGCCGCTCAAGTTGGCTCACGCCAACAACCCCTCTAGGGAGCCCCAACTCCAATCAACACAAGAACGGGATCCTCCAAGCCACACTCAACTAGAGTAGCCAATTCGCGCTCCGCGGGGAAGGCTCAAGAACCCCTCACAAATCCTCCTTCGGAGCACCGCACAATCTCCACGCGATGCTTCAACGAAGTCTCTTGCCACCAAGCCGTCTAGAAGGTGGCGACCTCCAAGAGTAACAAGCACACCGGCTTGCAACACGATCACCTAGTGCCACTCGATGCAAATCTCTCAATGCAACGCACTAGAATCGTTCACTCACTCGATCGGATGATCTCTATCAAGCTCAAGTGAGTAGAGGGCTCTCCAAGCACTCTCCAAGGTGGACACCAAGTCCCCAAGGTGCTAAGCAACCAGCCATGGCCGAGCAAGGCAAGTATTTATAGGCTAAAGCCCAAAACTAGCCGTTGCCCCCACGCCGGGCAAAAGACAGACGCCCGGACGCGTCCGCCCTCCACCGCCGGACGCTCCAAGCCGTGTCCGGCGCTCCATCTTGCGCCACGTGTCCCCTCGATTCGAAGACGACCGTTGGCTCCCAACGGCTAACTCTCAGCGCGCGCAGATGTACTCCACCGGACGCCGCACGTTGATCGCACGCGTCCGCGCCCGTCCGGCGTCCCAGCGCACGACTCGGCCCGTGGTTTCGGGTCCGAGTCCGGCGTACGCCGGACGCGCCACCACGCGTCCGGCGCTCGGCTGACCTCGCCACCGCTCGCGTCAAGCCACCACGCGCGCGGGACGCGTCCGGCCCGCCCGGCCCGGGTCCGGCGGCCGCGTCCGGCGCCTTTAAAACAACGATTTCCAGCCCGCCGCGAACGCCAACTTCTCCAACAATTTTCATCCGGCGCAATAGAAAATAGGCCTCCAATTTTCCGAAAACGCCGAATCCCGCCGCAAGCTCGGCGGGAGGGAGAGGGACCCAAACCCAACTCAACCCCGCAAACCAACGCGCGATCAATGCCACCTTGGTAAATGTGCCAACACCATCAAGTGTACATCACCATGTGCATGTGTGTTAGCATTTTCACAATCATTTTCAAAGGATTTTTCTCTTGTTCTCACAGCGCCACTCGATCCTAGCATGTCACAATGTTAGATCGCTCAAGTGGCACTAGATGACCGAGATGCAAACAAGTTTGCCCCTCTTGATAGTACGGCTATCAATCCTAAATCCGGTCATCAACTTCTCTACACTCCTCATGACCGGTGAAATGAAATGCCCTATAGCATACCTTTGCCTTGCGCATTTCCACTTCCACCGTCTTCCACCAAAGTGCCAATGCAACACATGCACCGACATGATCTCAAGTTGATATGATCCACTTCATATCATCATGCAACCTTCACGGTCCATCGATCTTGATCTCACTTGCTCTTCACCGCCTCATGGTCCATCGGAGCCAAGTCATGCCCGAGCTTCACCCTCACTAGGTCCATCGCTCCACCGCCCTCGACTTGTCCTTCACACATCCTCCGGCCTCGAGCCAAGCCTCATCTCGATCTTCACCATCGGTCACATGACTCCATGTCATGTCACATATTCAATGAAGCTCCTTTATCTCACATTCACCTGTGGACTAAATCCCTGTGTATTCTCATGATCACACAATTAGTCCACCTAAGTTGTCACTCAATTATCAAAACCAAACAAGGGACCTTTCACAGTGTCGCAGCACTACCAGCAGGCGTGGTCGCAGATGGCCTAGCACATGCGTGCCATGGGAATGAGTGAGCCTCCAGCCGCCGTCTTCGCTCCACCACCAGTACCTCCAACGCCTTTTCTTGCACCTCGTCCGGTGAGTCCCAACATTGCCTAGTGCTTTAGCTTCTGATGCCAGTCTGCGGGTACTAATTCCATCACTTGGTCTTTGTGCGAGACACGTCGGCGGGTTCGAACCCAACCAGTGTGCTAGCCTCCGGGGCCGGGTGCTTCTCCACAGGTCCTTCTCCACAAAGACGGCTTGGGTCCTTTCCCAGAGCCTCCTCA
Organism: Themeda triandra; assembly: GCA_018135685.1. Taxonomy (NCBI): domain Eukaryota; kingdom Viridiplantae; phylum Streptophyta; class Magnoliopsida; order Poales; family Poaceae; genus Themeda; species Themeda triandra. The sequence goes on from JAENPR010001337.1 coordinate 86,449, forward strand.
CGCAGCCCGTTCACCCGGGGTCCTCCACCAACGCGGGGGTACTCGTGGCCGCCGCAGGGGCAGCCCAGCCGTCTCGGTTCCCCACGCGGCCGGGGTACTCGTGGCCGCCGCAAAGAAGAAGAAGAAGCCGGCTCGGCCACGGGCAAGATTGGGTAGAAGAAGAAGAAGAGGCCCGCCGCCGCAGGAGAGTTGGCCTGCGTGGGAGGATCTTGGGGGCTCGGGACCAGGGGACGGCGCCACGAGTTAGGTACCTTCTATTTCTGCTTTTGGACCTTGTTGTGCCACGTCGGACATGTTTTGCCGATGTTGGCCTTGTATGGATGCATTTGGACTTGTATGCATGAATTGGGACTTGTATGGAGCCATTTCGACTTGTATGGATGATTTCGGACATGTTATATGGATTTGATGCTATGTTATGGTTGAAATGGTGTATTATTGCGAATATATGTGATGAATGTTGTATATGTTGCTTGTGTTATTATGCTTGTGATTAAATGTGGCGGAAATGGAAGAAAAAAAAAAAAAAAAAAAAAATCCCCGGGTTTGCCGATGGCGGCCATCGGCAAACCCGGGGAATTTGGCCCAAATAACCCCGGGTGTTTGCCAATGGCCGAGGCCATCGGCAACCGACCAAATGTTTGCCGATGGTCGAGGCCATCGGCAAAAAAAGTCCGACAATTCTTTTTCGAACAAATAAAAAAGGCCGCCGACGGCCGTGGCCATCGGCAAACGGGCGCCTTTTGCCGATGGCCACGTGTCTTCAGCCATCGGCAAACCCGCCGTCAGCCTGACTGCGGGGATGCTGACGTGGAGGTTTTGCCGATGGGGGCCGCGGCCATCGGCAACCCTTTTGCCGATGGCATACACTTTTGCCATCGATGACGTTTTTGCTGATGGGAGGTTGCCGATGGCAACGCCACTTTGCCATCGGCAACCTTTCTGCCGATGGCATCCTGGGCTCTGCCGATGGCTTATCGGCAGACCCTCTCGATCCGGTAGTGATTCCACCCAATGAGAAAATATAATAAATGATGGGACAATCTATAGGACGTCCAGACATTATATTTAGCTCCCTCTTAATTTGCACCAAATTTTGAGTCATCGAAATCCGACGATTTATGAGACCTTGCTTTTCTGTCTTTTCCCCACTCCATCTACAGTGCATCGAGCCATCGATCATGTTGTGATTTTTCCCCATCATCTCTCTACACCGTTCCATCCTCTTACAATTGAGAGAACGAAAGGGGAAAAATCAGGTAATGGGAAAAGGAAACACACTTGGATATTATCATATAACAAATATCTGCATATTTGTATAATAACTCATAACATGCAAAATCTTCACATTTTTGTTCCATGCTAATAATCCCTTCTTCGGTTATGCACACTAAATATTGTTACCTTCCATGCTGAATATAACAACGGCTCTATCTTGGTTTGTCCGTTAAAGTGTTTTCAAGTTTTGACCGTTAATATCTAAACAATTTTATAGTTGACAACACAACATGGATATTTCTAATAATAAAGTTATTATATATTTGAAAAATACTTCCATAATATAATACAATATGACTATCCTAATTTAAAATGAGTGGATATTTTGCTAGTCAAACCTTCACTGTCTGACCTAGATGGGCTCACAGTGCCGTTACGTCTTGGCACTGTCCTGTGAGCTAGATAGTACTACTTTTTTTTTTTGAAACGTAAATAAAAGTTTGGTGTGATCTCGTGCATTGGTTGCTAGTCATGCAAATGAAGAAATGCTGGTCGATACCAGCAGGGAATATAAGAGAAGATTTGGTGTGATCTCGTGCATTGGTTGCTTAGCAGCGGATTTGGTGTAGCATGCAGATGATGCAGCCAGCAGTACGGGGTGATCCTCCCCCTGGTGCAATTACTGTGCCAAATCCGCGTGGCACACGTACGTACTCCCCGGCCTTCGCTCCTGTGATGGCGCGCGACGCGATCACGACACACATGCATGCACGCACGGACAGGGTCCGCGCCGGGTCCGCGCGGAGGCAAATTATAAGAGACCCGGGACTTTTATGAATCTGAAAGACCCAGCTCCTTTAGGTGACACGTGGGATCGCACCAATCATAAAGCAACCCCACCGTTTCCATCTGCTTACCGTCAACACACACGCCGTTTACGTAGACATGTCTTCCGTCGGAACCCACGGAGAGGACGGTTTCGCCGTGCGCCCGTGCCCGAAGACCATCGCAGGCTGGGGAATGGCAAAGCTGGAGTGACGGCGGGATTGCCGTGTTGGAGGCCGCCTGTAAGCGGGCTTGAGCGTTTTCAAAGCTCGAGCGAAGGCGGCGTCGCCGAGCTGGAGCTCACGGACAGATAGGAGGAGGCGGCGCTCTACCCGATCCGTTGGATCCATGCAGATTGGGTAGACGACCTCCAACACAGCTATCCCGTCGCCGCCGCCGTCCGAGCTCGGCCTGGCCTGACCCATCGTTTGGCTTCCGATGAAAGACACGCTAACGGCGTGTGTGTTCACGTTGGTAAGCCTAGACGGTAACTAGGATAGAGGTGGGTGGAAGTTGCTTTAAGATTGCTGCAATTCCAAGTGCCACCTAAAGAGCAGGGTCTTTCACGATGGGGAAAGGACCGGGTCCTTCAGAATTTACCTCCGGTCCGCGCCGGGCGGGGCGGGGCACGGACAGGCCTACGCGCGCATGCACGCAGCGCCATGCACCCCCACAGCTGTGAGCTGGGCTGGCCCAAGCGCAGACCACGCGCACATGCATGTCCGCCGCCGTACTGTGACGCGTTTTCGCCACGCGGCGGGCCCGGCTCGGCCCATCTCGCGCGCGCGCGCCGGCCAGATCGATCGGACGGCCAGGCCCATCCTAGGATGGCGCCACCGCCGGAGGAGCGAGGGAGAAGACCGGCACACAGGAGTGAGCTGTTGACTTTTCTTGACGCCCTCGTCAGACCCCGGGGCCCACGCGGGCTGTCTTGGCTTGTCTAGTCAAGCACGTCAGGCGTAACGGAGCCAGCCGGTCGCCGGGCGCCGGTGACGGGTAGCGCGCCCGCCCGCCCGGGTTTCACTGCCGCCGGCCCGTCCGCCCGTTACTGTGCCGCGCAGTTATGGCGCGCGCAGTTATGGCGCGCAACGCATGCATTTATTACCGCCTGTCGTTCACCTTCACCTCCCCGGCCCGGCTCGCGCGCTGTAATCCGGCCCCCTAATTACCGCATTTATTTGTACCACCCGCCCACGATACGTTCTGGGTTTTCCGGCTCTGCGCTGCGCACTCCTGCTCTCTCTACGCGTGGGTGAGTGACACGCGGGCCCCGCGCGGGTCTGCTGGGTCCTGGCTGGCTGCCTGCCCAGGGCGTCCACCGTCCACGCGGAGGGGAGAGCGCCGTCGCTGCCGCGTGGGCTCCGGCCACGGTCCGGCGCGCGTGGGTCCGCGAAGTCAGCGGCCCGCGTCGTCGCCTAGCCCAGGTCGAGTCGAGTCACGCCTCACGCGTTCTCAAAAACCGCTCAAAAAGTCAAAGCAGAGGCGTCACGTCACACACAGTAGACAACAAGTAACAGCGCGCCGGTTGGCCGTGTCGTCCGTCGCTTGCAGCTGCGCCTGCTGTGCTGCTCTCGCTGCTGCTGTGACTGTGAGGAAGACGAGAGCACAGGGCAAGAAGCCGGAGAAGGCAGCCGATCGTCTTCAACAACCTCGCGACGACGTGTTCAGTGCAAACGAAGGTGAGGGAGCCGAGTTGTTGTTGTTAACATTAAACAAGCAAGCAAAGCAAATCGCGCTTGTTCAAGGGAAAGAGGGGAGGAGGAAGCAGGGGGTACGCCGAGGCTCAGAACAACCGACAGGGTATTTACTGCCGCCATTTACTCCGCCCGCCCTTGTCTCGCCCCCATCCCTCGCCCGGCCCTTTCACTTCCAATCGCTCTCCGTCCCCCATTCCATTCCCCTCCTCCTCCTCCTCGTCTCCGATCCCTCTCCTCTTCTTCCTCCAGAGCTTTCCCTTTCCTGCACCTCTCGCTAAATCCTCTCCCTCTCCGCCTGTACTCGCCCTGCCATGCTTCGCCGTGGATTTTAACTGCTTTTGCGTGCTTCTACTTGGAGGAACACAGTCTCTCATCAGGCCAGGCCAGCCAGGGACGACGAGAGTAAGCGGAGGAGGTTCTTCCTCTCGGTCGAGGAAGGAAGGGAACAAGGAAGGATGTTCGGGGACTGCCAGGTCCTGTCCTCGATGGCCGCCATGGCCGGGGCCTCCTCGTCGGCGGACGCGCTCTTCATCCCCAACCCAGGCGCGCTCGCCGGCTTCATGTCCTCCTCCGCCGCCGTCGCCTTGCCATTCCACCATTTCTCCACCACCACCGCCTCCCTCATACCTGTAAGTAGACTGATTACTCCGTCCGTCGCCTTAACCTTAATGCTAGATGTTCTCTTGCTTTGAGCCTGAAATGCCTGTGTAATATGTGCAGAAGGAGGAGGGCGGCATCATGGGTGCGCTCCAGGTGGCCAAGGACGAGGACATGGATCAGCTGGAGATGGACATGGAGCTCAGCGGCGGCTCCGGGAGCGCGCACCTGGACGGCCTCCTCAGCTTCGCGGACGTGGACGACGACCGCCCCGACCAGAAGCCGCAGCACAGCGGCCTCGAACTCCAGACGGCGGTGGACGCCGCCGGCCAGCAGCAGCTGGTCACCGCCAACGGCAAGAAGAAGCGCTACCACCGCCACACGGCACACCAGATCCAGCAGATGGAAGCGTAAGACATCTATATATGCTTATATTTTCATCTCTGATGGATGCATGCATGGCAATGACAATGGCGATGGCATTGCAGGCTGTTCAAGGAGTGCCCGCACCCGGACGACAAGCAGCGGCTCAAGCTGAGCCAAGAGCTGGGGCTCAAACCGCGGCAGGTAAAGTTCTGGTTCCAGAACCGGCGCACCCAGATGAAGGCGCAGCAGGACCGCGCCGACAACGTGCTCCTCCGCGCCGAGAACGAGAGCCTCAAGAGCGACAACTACCGCCTGCAGGCCGCCATCCGCAACGTCGTCTGCCCCAACTGCGGCCACGCCGCCGTCCTCGGCGAGATGTCCTACGAGGAGCAGCAGCTCCGCATCGAGAACGCCAGGCTCAAGGACGAGGTTGGTGCCTTGCTGTGCCGCTCCGCTCCCTACCTACCTACTTCGGAAACTCGCTCGCTGCTTAAACCCTAAGCGTTGCTTGCATGGAAGAACAATCCTGGACTAACACACTGTTCATCCATCCAGCTCGACCGCTTGGCGTGCATCACGACCCGGTACGGCGGCGGCCGCCAGCAGCCGAGCATGTCGTCCGCGCTGGGCTGCTTAACGGCGCCGCCGCCGGTGCTCATGCCGCCGCTCGACCTCGACATGAATGTCTACGCTCGCCATTTCACCGAACAGTCTTCGGTCATGGGCTGCGGCGACATCATCCAGTCCGTCCTCGCGCCGCCACAGCAGATCACCAGCAGCGCCGAGCACCACGCGACGTCGTCGTACATGGGCGCCATGGCGCCTGTCCAGGAGCAGGACAGGCAGCTGGTCCTCGACCTCGCCGCCACGGCGGCGGACACGCTCGCCAAGATGTGCCGCGCGGGCGAGCCGCTCTGGCTGCGGCGTCGTGGCGCGAGCTCCGAGGTCATGGTGGCCGATGAGTACGCACGGATGTTCAGCTGGCCTGTCGACGGTGGGCAGCAGGGCGGTGCCTCCACGGGTGCCGCGGCCAGGACTGAGGGATCAAGGGACAGCGCCGTGGTTATCATGAACAGCATCACGCTGGTGGATGCCTTCCTTGACGCTGTAAGTTTTCAATCATCCATTTTAATGCCCAAAGCATCCAGTGCCTTCCCAACCCCGCCCACCCCCCCCCCCCCCCCCCTATTCACTGCCTCCTGATTCTAGTGAGCTAGTTAGCTCGGGAAGGGCTTTAGTAAGATATTATGGTTAGTTCTTTTGGGGTTTGGGTGTTCGGCTTCAATGTGGTAATATGGAACAAGGAGGAAGGCTGGCTGGCCCTTGCGGCAGTTAGTTTGGTTTGTGGGAGGCCTATGGGCGGCGTGAGGCAATGGTGGCTTGATGGTGTCCGATTGAGATGGGTTTGCATAGTGGGTATGTGACGGTGACAACTCCAGTGGCAGGCGGGGCAGGAGTTTGACATAGTGGGGGGGCGGGGGGATGTATGCCATGATTTTGTGCCCCGTGTATTTGTGTGGAGAAGGAGGCCAAAGGAATAGCATGGAAATTTAGAGTTGGCAAATATGATGTGTGGATTCACAAAATATTTTTTTATGCATTTTTCTCGAATAAACATTTATGATTGCTATACAATTCCTGATTGGGCAGAACAAGTGGATGGAGCTGTTCCCTTCGATCGTGTCGAAGGCAAGAACCATTCAGGTCATAAATCATGGAGCTGTTTCCGGCCATATGGGCAGTGGATCTCTTCTTTTGGTAACTAGCTGGATCATCATTTCATACCCTTTCAATTTGAAATTACATCAATCTGAGATTGATCTGATTGCGAACGAATAAACAGATGCAAGCAGAAGTGCAGTTCCCGTCTCCTTTAGTGCCTGCACGGGAGGTGGTCTTCTTCAGGTATTGCGTGCACAACGGCGATGAGGGTACCTGGTCTGTTGTCGACTTCCCGGCCGAGGGGTTCCAGCTGGAAGCTTTGCAGACCTCATCTGTTGTCAAGTGCTGTAGGCGCCCCTCCGGTTGCATCATTCAGGACATGCCCAATGGCTACTCAAGTGTAAGCTTTTCACTTGTGCTGTTCTGTGCGTGAGCCTAAGGTGTTCGTGATGCCTACTCAGCACTGGGGTTGATACGTTACCTGCAATCCTGCATGCAGGTGGTGTGGGTGGAGCACATAGAGATGGTTGGAGAGGAGAAGCCACTGCACCAAGTGTTCAAGGACTATGTTACCAGCGGCTCTGCCTTCGGGGCCACACGCTGGGTATCCCTGCTCCAGCGCCAATGCGAGCGTCTTGCCAGTGAGCTCGCCCGCAACATCGCCGACCTTGGAGGTATACTCTACTGTCTGTTACAGCAAACATGTGCAGCTAGATTGTTGGTTGTAATGCTATATACATGTTTGCTGCTGGATAGTTGTTGACTGTAGTTAGAAGCTTTAGTTTGTCCAAAATCATGGATCATGCTATCTGTTTGTACGATTCTGATGCGGCCATTTTGGTCTGCTCCATCCTGGCCTGCCAGCGACGAAGCCAGGAAAAAATTTAGGCTGGGCTGAACAAAAGTTGATGGCAATTTATCTCTACTGTGGCCCCTCCTAATCTACATAACTGTGCATAAAAATCAAGGCAGGGCTAAGGGGGGCTTCACGTTACCTGGAGCCGTAGGTCGGGCTGAAGCCTGGCTTTGCCCGGCCAGTAGCTTCGTCGCTGTGGCCTGCAAACTGACATTCTGATAGGCTCATTTCAATAAATATTTCAGTTTCTTTAATCATATTTTCATGAACATGCCTGAGCATTTATTTTATTTTAAGAGAAAGAAAGCAAGTGCGATCGTCCAAGAGGCAGGAACTATGTTTAGAATGACTACATTTTATCATATGCTACTTATCATTTTGGAAGGAACTATGTTGCAGAATATGCACATACACCATTTGCTAGAACATTTGATCTGCTATGATAACTACTGCATTCACTTTTTATTTTCTGGTCAACGACATTCATCCACCTTTACAAAGTCTAACCATCATGTTCTTTACTTTTTCTTTGTAATTACCAGTGATCCGCACACCAGAGGCGAGAACAAATATGATGAAGCTGTCACAACGGATGGTCACTACTTTCTCTGCCAACATTAGTGCTTCTGGGAGCCAATCTTGGACGGCACTCTCAGAAACTACAGAGGACACGATCAGGGTCGCTACTCGTAAGAACACGGATCCAGGCCAGCCCAGCGGTGTCATTCTTACTGCTGTCTCTACAAGTTGGCTTCCTTTCAGCCATCAACAGGTCTTTGAGCTTCTTGCTGATGAACAACAGCGTTGCCAGGTACTGACTTTTTTTTTTTTACTTTCAGACATGCTCGGTTATTGTTTGAATTCTTGGTTTCAGGTGCATCCTATTGTTGTTTAATTTGATTTAGTAGTGTCTTGAGGGATGTTTTACTTTTGCAGCTTGAGATTTTGTCAAACGGGGGCTCACTTCATGAAGTGGCCCACATTGCAAATGGATCACACCCAAGGAATTGCATTTCTCTTCTTCGAATTAATGTGAGTATACCATTTCTGCTTTTGACTGCTGGAGCTTGTTACTCATAGTTGTCATATTTGTTTCCATAAAAAAATAGTTCTCATATTTGGGGGCTTCAAGAGCATAATAACTAAGTTATCAATTTGATGGTACCTATTTTGGACTAGTATTTAGGCCTATGTCAGAAGGATAAGAATTGTACATTGGTAATTTTTAAGATATGGTGATGTCAATATTACCCTTGGAAGATTTGTGCAAACATTTATGTCTGAAAGAAAAAAAGTTTTCAAAGGGAATAAAGAAATTGTAATTGCTCCCTGGTAAGGACTTACGTCAGTAACTGTACTCTGGTGTAGAACTGTTGATCTTTTTAATAGTTCCAAAAGCACATACTATTTAGAACCAATGCCAAGGACAATAAATTAACACCGGCTATTGAGCTGTACAGTACTCAAGATGATGCCACAATAAATGAGTTTGATCTAGCTACTCTTGAGTCTTAGCACATGCATCATTGCAATTTTGCTACCACACAGTTTCAGTTCCATTTGTTGTCAATAGTAATAACTTCTAGTTTCGTCTGGAATGAAAGGAAATATTGTGTTTAATCACATATTGTTGCATGCAGCGCAGCTATATGTCTAAAAGGTCCCCTTAATCAGCACATGCAAATTCTATATGCTTATTTAAGACATTTATAACATGTACTGATCTCAATGTTTCTATTCTGAAACTTACATTATGCATATAACATAAATCTTTATTGTGGTTTCTGTTCATCTTTCTTGTAAGAAGTCATTATTTTCTAGTTATTTTATTTATATATATGATCCCCAAAATACAGTTTACTTTAGCATTATGTGTTTATTGATATGAAGTTTCAAGAACTGAAATTTTTGCATGTGATGAAAACAACAGGCTGCAAGCAACTCCTCCCAGAATGTGGAGCTCATGCTGCAGGAGACCAGCACCCACCCTGATGGCGGGAGCCTTGTGGTGTTTGCGACTGTGGATGTGGATGCCATCCAAGTGACAATGAGTGGCGAGGACCCTTCCTACATCCCTCTTCTCCCCCTGGGCTTTGCCATCTTCCCGGCAACCAACCCTTCGCCTGCAGCAACCAGCACAAGCTCTGGCAATGGTGAAAGAAGCCCAGGTAATGCAGATGAGCCCGCTAGTGGTTGCCTCCTCACTGCAGGCATGCAGGTTCTAGCTAGCGCCGTGCCCTCAGCTAAGCTAAATCTCTCCAGCGTCACGGCAATCAACACCCATGTCTGCAACGCCATCCAACAGATTACAACCGCACTCAGAGGCCAAGGCGCTGGGGTCAGCGGGGTTGACACGGTGGCTGCTGGTTCCAACTAGTAGGAAGAGTGGGAACAGAGGAGAGCAGATCCATGCAGACCAAAATGCCTTCCAAGCCTGGTTTTTTTCGCTAACAAACATATCGCAGGTGCAAGAGAGGATTTGACAAGAGCCCGAAACTAACACATGGAAAATTCAAACCCCTTCTCTTTCCCACCAAATGCCTCTTAAAATGACAAAAATACCCCCGACCAAACAAACAGTGTGGGGGCATTTTGACCATTTTGGGAAGCTAGCGTCATCTACATCTACTAGAAAAGGGTCTTGTCAAGCTCTCACTTGCGCCGGCTGAATCTGTCACACAGATAGCAACCATTGCAGCTTGGTCATGGAGGTGTTCGCTGCTCTCGGTCTGTTCCCTTGCTCAGTATCCAGAACTGTGAAGGTTAGCTTCGATTGCTATGCTTTTGATTTTTGTAATAATAAGATGGAATATTACCTAATAGTTTGCGCGTAATGGTTCGTGGTCGATCGGTCGTAGAGTTGTATAACTTTGTATTAGAGATTCAAGACTTGATTGTGTAGGGAAGAAGAGAAAAGTGCGAGAGGAGGAGTCAAGAGCGAACCAAACCAGTTGTGACCCTTGGATCTGATGATCCCAGGCCATCAGGGAAGGGTCTTGGTTCGGGAATTGACTTGTTCCCTCTCTGCACTGCCATTGTCGATCTGTAACCTGCATGTTTGTGCTACTCAAGCTGTTTGATTACATTGTTAGGTTATCATGCATGTTTGCAGCTCTTGCCCTGGTTGTTGAGTGGCAGTGAATGTATGTGGTGCCCTTTTGTTTCTTCTGTCGACCTAATCTGTGGAGGGCAGTGCAGGGACTTGAATACCCTGCCTTTCTGCTGCTCTCCACTGCCTTGGATCCTGTGGCTTGCATGAATGGAGGGCCAGGCCAGCCAGGCCAGCCAGTTTTTGGAGCTGCACAAGGCAATGCAAGCATCAGCTGCTGCTGCTGCTGCTGCTGGTTATTTATACCTGTGTACTATGCATGGAGATGCGGTGTCTGATGATCAATCTGATGGGTAGTTGGGGTCATGCCCCCTCATGAGTAGCTTACCAGGGGACTGAGAGGGGACCGGCCAGCTCTCTTCTTCCCACAGCTGCAGTGCATTTCTCTGTTGGATGCTTCAGCCTGCTGTTTATGTGGTCAAACTTGTTTTGTTTAAGCTGGATCACGAATCCCTATGTCCCTATCCCTTTCTCTGTTTAGCTGGAAAGGCCTTCTGAATTCTGACATTGACTTGGGGTAAACCACACTTTGCTTTGGACAGTTGTTCCAAGTGTTTATCTATTTGCTGATATAGAAGAACGATGTACCTAGTGGAATAAACTAGTGGGTCAACATAATGTACATTTTTGTACAATGGTGATGTACAAAGTGCATCAAACGACCTAAATTAGTGGTTACATACGAAGCACAATGTATGTATATACACCAATAGTCGATCACAATGCCATGTTGCATTCACATCCGTGTTTTCATCATGGACGGATTGCCGTTACAGCCTTTGTTGACAATAGCTGCTTGCAAGAAGGCAAGTATGCTGTGATCGCTGCATCACCAACAAATTCTTTAGAATTGATGAAACTTAATTCGCGATTCTAAAAACCAGCCCAAATAAACATTTGCAAATACTTCCTTGTGAAGCCCAATTTGAATCATCAACTTACTTTAGTGTTGAACTCAGGAGCGTCCTAGGAAAACATCATTTATCACAAGTCCAAGGAGAACATCATTTGTTTCTAACTTCATCCCTACGAACACATTTTTAAAGTGACCCACCCGTAACCTAAATATGAACACATCTTTATATCGTTCCACCCCTGACCCAAATATGAACACATCTTTGTCGGCCCTAGTTCTTGTGACTCGATCTTCTCGAGACACTATATAAGCCCCAACCAAGGAATCCTTACATTCTCTACATGACCGACGACCCTCAACGTACTCCAAACCATCGAGAGCAAGAGCGTCACCTACAATAGTGTAAAGACTGAGGCGGCCTGGGGGTGAATAGTCCTTCTAAAAAACTAAATTCTCCGGTTAACCAATAAGAGTGCGGAAGATAAAACGATTGGACTAACCGAGACTGTCATCTCTCTAGTTTCAACACTACAAGCACCTAACAAGAGATATCCACGCATAGTTGTCGTGGAGGAAGACTAGAATATTTAGAGGAATTGGAATGTCATTGGTTCTTTGTTTTTCATTGCTTTTCACTCATTGGTACATCACCTCCCAATGAACTTGTTGCCATCTGAGGAAGCCCCTATCAAATCATAACAAATCCAAATCTATCTCTAATTAACCCAAATCTAATTATTTTTGTCAAAACCCTCTAGTTAATCTAATCTAATCTCTTCCTAATCCATATTCCTTCCTCCAACACCCTGCAGGCCTACTTTTGGCATGACCTAGGGTTAAGCCTACATCTCGACTTACCTTTCATATTGAAAACTAAAATCTAAAATAAATTTAGAGTACACAACTATGTCATCTTGATCCCATGAAAATAGACTAACAGTTGGCGTCATATGGGAAAAAGACTAGAAGATATAGCAACATGCTAGTTGATTGGGTTCACCCAACAATACTAGGGCTGGTACAGGAACAAATGAAATGACCCTCACAATCCTTGGCAAAGAGTGAGATCGTTACATGATCGCCTTGCGAGGAGGCCACATAGCCATACACCTATTTTGATTAGAGCCATAGGAAGCATAGGCAATCAGACAAGAATCTTCCGCACCGTTAGCCGAACAACGAAACATCACCCTCCGATTTGCAGGCGCACCGCTGCTTGCTCTTACTATGATGGCCACGTGATGGCACTAGAGATAATAGCTAGACGTTGCTCCCCTTGATGAGATCGCACCTGGCAATTGACCGAGTCACCGAGAGTCCATATGCTACTTCCTATAGGCGTAGCATCATGGACATACAAGGGAGCTGTTGAGACAAGTGATTGTGCCTCTTAGCAAGGGCGTGTCAACTGTCGGCAACAAAAGCCATGGATTTGGATTGAAACCAAAGTGATCTGATTCCGGATGTTATGATTCTTAGATTATTGGAGAATAGCCATTGCGAAGAAGACAGCTTGACAAAGTTTTCATGGAGAGAGACTAGAGTATTTAGAGAATTAGATTATCTGTTCCTTCTTCCTTGATTTTTTCCTTACCTGCCTTTACATAGATAGGACTCTTAACCACCTAAGGAAGGTCTAATCAAATCATAATGAATCATATTTAACCTATCTCTGATCGATTCCAAACCTAATCCTATCTCTAACTGATCAAATCCCTCTAACTGATCCCAAATCCTTTATTCCTTCCTTAGTAAGGACGCTATAGGCCACGCTGCATTACTGTGGGAACTGTTCACACAGACCCAGGCTGGGCGCTTGGGCCGTCCGGGGCCAAACAACCATAGGCCATAGCACGGTACAACAACATTTATTTCGTCAGCCCCAGGCCATTGCCATTGCCATTGCCACCTCGCATTGGCTCTTCCCGTGCGACCTGCAGGCTACCCAACAAGCACGAGCACAAATGCAGAATTGTAGGCGAAGGAGACAAGACAACACAAGTGAAACTGGAGATTCGATTCGATTCGATTCACAAGACGTGAACTTGTCTAACTTCTCAACTGATGAACACAGTTCACTGGAAAACAATTCACCTTATTACCCTCTACTGTGCTGTACTACTATACCATATACATGCATACTACACATGATCATGCTCTCTTCTATCTGAACTAAAAAAGGTAAGAGGGTCCAGTCCAGCGTCCAGTCCTGGGGGTTAACGAGCTCCAACTCAAAGCCATCCTACATCTCAAGCCATACGCACCCCAAGGCATGAAGGCAAGGTAGCAACCAGATCATGCCTGGTGACCCTGCCTTGCTCCCTCCACCATCACCCATCCATGATCCGGTTAACTTCTGCGAAGACACGGCGACGCCGTGCCGATCTGGGTCCTACGGCCTTCTTGTTGACAGCAGGCGTCGGTGTCCGGAGCAGTTGGGCTTCCTCGTTCTCCTTCTCATCGTGCTCCTTGGCCTTCGTGCGTCCATCAATCTCAGACCTCTTCAGCGGCGGCGTGCTCCTCCGCTCCTTCGTCTTCCGGCCAGTCCCAAGCTTCACATCGTTTTGACTGCTCCTCACCCCCACATTGCCTGCACCTGGACGAATCAAAAGTTTGGTGAACTGTCAGACATTGTACTGCAATAACGTTACTCAGATTAGGAATCACTCCTACTCCTAGATTACACTACAGAAGCGGCAAAACTTCTGACAGCACCCCGAAGCCTGCACATGACTACTGTGATGCTTTGTTTGCTGTTGCAGCATAACTACTCTGTTTCTTGTCACAAATGATGAAATGGTGATGTTACATCATGCCCTCTTTCAAACCAGGCAGGATCCAGGTACTGAAAGCCATGCAATCACGAGTTTGTGACAGGATGAATGGATGATAAACGCAAACAATAAACCTAATGACCACACATGACTCCTGCACCTCTATGGACATTTTTTTCAGTTAAAGCCATACACTGTGTTTATGTTTTCAGATGACAATGAATGGAGAACATCATGGCATATCAACTTGGAGCACATCATGACATATCAACTTGAGCATGCTTACCGTCTGGCTGCAGTGTGCTGTGGTTCAGGAAGCCCTCGCTCGCCTTCCGGTCTGCCTCAAGGGTCGCCACCGAGTCACTGTCCCTCATCTCCAGATTGTCTGCATGAATAAAGGGTTCAGCTTCTTGTTAGACATTTCTTTAAATGCAGCTTAACGTTGAGTCATCAGTGGATTCCTAATTCCATGGTTTCAAGCAAGCTTTACAGAAATGACAAGTATCGGACAAGACCCTGAAACCAGCACATAACCACAACATGCTATTTTGCTGTTGCAGCATGAAAAACCCACATTTTCAGTTTCTTATCAGACAATCAATGTGCTTCTAGACGAATTTCGTCAGAAAATGTGTTGGAGTTGCAATACATTAACATTTCAATACTAAAATTATTAAGGAGTAATGATGAAGCAATCAAACCATACTGTCAATTCTGGAGTCCTATACTTATACTATGGTAGTGCATTTGTTCTGAAACTATCCTATCTGACAGCTTGGTTCCGATAATCTTCAGTCCTGAAAAACTACATATTCGCAACATTTCTTTTTACTACGGCAATTCAATTCTTGCCGAAACCAATAGAAACGCAAGAAATTCAGTTTGTTAACAACTACTCTGCATGAGACAGAATTGCTGAAAATGATCATGATTTATCTTTCAACTTCCCTGTTCGGTTCACTGACCCCTCAGAATCAACCAGGAAATTCAGAGAAAATGTGTTTAAATGCCATTCGTGAGATTAAGTACTAGTAACGATGAAGTGATCACATCATGATATTTGTTGGCATGTCAACTAGGATCTTGAGTGCTTGAGCATGCTCACCGGAGAGATGGTCGCGGGACCAGGCTGCAGCATGCTGCTGCTGCGTGTGCTGAGACATGTCATAGCTCTCTAGCTGCAGTGTTCTCTGGCTCAGGAAGCTCTCGCTCGCCTTCAGGTCTGCCTCAAGCGTCGCCTCCGGGTCACTGTCCCTCATCTCAAGATTGGCTGCAATTAAATCATGAGTCCAGTTTCTAGTCAGTTGCTGTACTGCATCAAGAAAGGAGTTAGTGATGAATGATCCTACTTCCCTGGTTCACAGGATCAGGAAACTTTACAGAAATGGCAAAAGCACTGACACCACCCTGAAGCAAGCACATAACCACTATTGTGCTACTATGTTTTTGCCATCTCTGAAACAAAATTACACGAGATTAACTTAAGCCACAGTCCTACCCAGATTCATTGAAATGTCCTATCTCCCATCGGCAGACTTGTTTACTAGGCTAATTTGTGCAGGCTAAAGAGACACGAGATGAATTGTTCCCAGAATCACTGAACGAGACTTGCGAGTAATCTGGTTGCTAACTACTGAAATCTCATTTCTCCGGTTCGTTCAAAAGAAAACACAAACGGCAGGTTCAGTTAACCTAGTCAAAATTTCCGTCCAGATTCATTGACAAGGTTCAGCCATTCGTCCAGATTCATTGACCTCTATCTAAGGTTCAGCCAGGAGGGGGTGAACTTGAACAATGCTGCTTACCGTCGAGGCGGTCGTGAGGCCAGACGAAGTAGTCCCAGTCCCACCTCTCGAAGTCGTACTGGGGCCGCCGGAGCTTCACCAACGGCTCTCGTACGGCGGCGGCGAACCCGAACTCCGGGCCTCTGCAGAGCGCACAGTGCATCGGTTCAAACACGAGGAAGGAATTCAGACAAGCAAATAGCAAAAGATAGAACAATCATGCCGCTACACAAGAACGGTGGGCGAATTCATCGTACTGGGACGAACGAGGGCGAGACGAAGACGAATTCAGTGGACACGCAAATGCAAAGCCAAGAAAGAAGAGTGCCAGCCATCGGAACAAGCAGCCATGGACGGCAAAGGAAAGAACCGTCCATGGATTGGAGCAGCAGGGGAGAGGGAGAGCGAGAGGCATCAAAGGAATCAAGAACGATGGATCCGGTTACCTGGGAATGGGGGAGCCCCGCCCCGTCTCGATCTCCGCTCTCAGCCAGAAGCCGCCGCTGCGGTGCTGTCGCCGCGGTGTCCACCCGTCCATCTCCATGTCCGCCACCGTCGTGTCCATGGCCGTCGTCGCCCTCGTGCCCCTCCCCGTCCCTCTCTCTGTCTCGCCCACCGACTCACTCGCGCTGTGGCGTTCGTCCTGTTGCGCGCGCTGGTGTCGTGTCTGGGAAATGGATCGAGCGAAGCAGGGGAGGGGGATTGATTGTTTTTATAGGCAGGGAGGAAGCCGGAAGAAGAAGCAGGGCGGAGCAGGGGATGAGGAAGGGAAAGGTTCGTATTAGGAAGTAACCGTTGCGATGAGACCTGGCCGGTGTGTTTCTGAGGACATCTCCCGTGTGGCCTAGCCTGTGCCTCTCCTCAGAAAACTATCCGTACCACTTTCATCTTACGGTTCTTGAAGCATTGATATTGATTATTTCGAATTGTATTGTTGTTTTATTACTTTGGCTAATTAATTATTTCTCATCATAAAAAACAATATATAAGCACATATTATCCGACTTAGAAAAACCCGCTTCCGCTCCGACACCGGTCCGAACCCGCACCATTTCCGACATCCTAAAAAATCCGCATTCGCATCCGAATCCATCTAATATCCGCTCCGCTCCGAATCCGATGGGAAAAATAGGATTAGGATATGGAGAAGCTATTATCCGCTCCGATCCGATCCGTTTTCATCCCTAGTTTTCTTTAATGCCCAAAATTCAGATTACATACGCTTTCGTGAACTAGGAAGAGACGACCGTATGGGAGGGGTGCCATAAATAGTTTACCTTTGTAGTATAAACCCCGAAGCTTCACTAAGCCGATGATTTATGTAAGTATGTCGTCCATTTGCTCTATAACATCTTGTCATTAGAAAAAACAAGTTTGTAAAATAATTCTACCTTCTCTTAATAAGGCATGATTTTTTTTAAAAAAGTAGGGCCATCAAAATGAATAACCACCCTCGGGCCTATGATGATGAGCCTTTAGATATGTACTACGGTGTATGTTTAATTCTAAGGACTAGAGACTAGAGGAACTAAGACATGGACTGGAGGAACTAGTAGCCTATTTGGTTTCAGAGACACAAAGAGACTAAATTATAGAACAAGACCAAAACACCCTGAAAAGAGGGACTAAGAGAAAGTATTATAATATAGCCTGCTGCTGGCTGTATAGATTCTTACAGCCCACCTCTCAGCCTATTCATATTATGGTTTGCTTTTTCCAATAAACATATAGCCCATTTATCTCTCTCACAAATTGCATTGGTTATTGTATCAAAACAGGCTGTAAGCTTGCAGCCTACCTCTCTTCTCTCTCTTCTCTTCTCTCCTCCACCTCAGCATTTAGCCTTCTTACAACCCACTATAATAATTGCTCTAAAAGAGGGGTAGGAGGTCCATTAGTCATAACTAACACCTGTCAAGGGACTAATTTATGAATTAAAGACTATTAGTCCTTTTTATAGACCCGTTGTGCAATTTATTAGAGACTAAAAAAGAGGGGACTATAATCTAGCCTCCCATCCCATAGACCCGAACAGGAGCTAGGAAACGTTGGTGCTATTGATTGTTTCCATTTCAGTTCATCGCCTCCTTTATCCTTTTTTTTCCCCTTTTCTGCTTAAGACCTGGTCTAAGCATGTCCTCCATCGAGCGAGTGCCACAACCCATGTGATTATGTGAAGAGTAGAATCGCTCAATTTCTTATATACAGTACTCTACTCCCTACGTATTTTATTAGCTAAATTTAGGTGTTCTACTACTTAATCCCTACGCAGGAGAGCTAAATTTTATTAGCTAATTAAGCTTCATTGTTAACTCCGACAAAAAGAAACGTAGGCAACATCTAATCTTCAGTACGTTGAAAGAGGACAGACCAGTTGCAAAAACAAGATCAGACCGATTCATCACAGCAGTCTGTTGAATTTCCAAAAAAAAAAAAAAAAAAAGAACTACACATGAAAAAGAGGAAGAGTAGCAGCCGGCCAAGTCACCTTCGCAAAGATTGAGGCCAACTCGGTCTTCATTTGCTAACTGGCATATCCATCTTCGGCCAAGTCACATTCATAGAGATCGAGGCGAACACAGTCTTTATTTGCTGACTGGCATATCCATCGTCTATCACTTTGAAGCAGCGCCAAAATTCTTCTTCAGAAAAATAAGATCCTGACCCTACCTTGAAATTCAAATCCAAACACCCGTATACCGTAACAGCAATCACATGCCTCCTTAGGACATGTGACTCACCAATCACACCATCAAAGAGCCGAATCTCCTCATCTAACCCACTAGTATAACAGCTGACACATAAACTGAAACTACTCTGCACTTCAGACACGATAACTTCCACTGTCGCATCCACCGCGCAGTTAACATATACATCAGTCATGTCAATTGCACTATTATTTCCATGTATACGACATGTGAGTGGTTCATAATAGGAGAGCAGTGGGTCCATGAGTGATGCACCATCAATCAGTTGTTGATCGTCGTCTTCTCTATCTCCTGTCTTGATTCTCATGTCATATTCAATTAGAACAGTTTCAAACAGATCAATCCCTCTCTTAGGGCCAGTCATTGGAATGAAGGAACCCTACAAAATTGTAATTGTTAGTAGCTCTTCATTGCAAAGTAACAAATGTCAAAACCTAAATACATCCATCATAGTAGCCCTTCCTTACTTATACGGTGAAACGAATTAAGTAATCTGAAATAATTGTAGGTACAACATCGCACCTGGTGCACGGTGATGGGATCATCCCTGCTAATATTGACAATATAGTTAAGTAATGAATCCACATGATCACGCGCCGCAATGTATCCATATAATTCCACAGGGCCACCATCCACAGGAAGTTTAACCAACTTTAATGAGAAAACTTGCCACATGCTACATGGTCTATATAATGCTTCAGGGTTCTCAAATCCATTGTTGGGTTCTTGCAAGGAAGCTTTAAAGAGGAAACACGATAAGTTGGAATGGAGAGCTAAGGATGGATAGATATAATGAAATGTAAGGAAGAAGAAAGTCCATTTTACTCACTGGAGTTATTGAGCTGTTTGGATAATCAGTTAAAAATATTTGGAGGGAGTATTTATTTTCTATTATTTGACTTAACTTCCCCAAACCCGATTATTTTATATGGCTGACACACTGCATCATATCCTATATCCCAAAATATCTACACAAATTTTCAAGACCATTTTCACTTACTTGATGACTACATGGCTAGCATCCATGTAATAAGAACAGCAAAGGTTGTACCATGGCAAATATGGGGAAGATTGCATGGTGTCAGCGACATAGTATATGGTAGCTTCTTCAGGGCTCAGTCCTATCTGTTGTAACGGCTTCTGTACCGGCTCTTTCTCTCCCATGAGGCCTAGTTTGTAGGATCGGCTGCTAGTGGGATGAGCTCCGGTTGATGTATATTAAACATCTACTGAATGTAATGGAACTCTGCGGTGTTTCTCCCAGTTCATCACTTACATGGTATCAACGTTCCATTGATCCTCTTGTCCTTCTTCCGCTGCTCTCGGCCATGTCGACTCCCACTCGTTCGGTCTCCTCTAACGACACCACCCCTTTACCGCGCCTGCCAAACACATCCCTCCCATGGCCTCAAGAACATCCATAGCCACGTTCTGGTCATCCTCCAGGGATGAAGGGAACTTCCTCCAATGTAGATCCTTCTTCGACCTCATCTTCAAGAAGTTCAGCCTCGTCAACCACATCGACGGCACCATTGATATGGCTACCATGATCAACGACCCTAGGTTGTAGGTGGATTCGTGCATCGCCTCGTGGCTCTACTTCACGATGTCCATGGACTGGCTAGTTCCTCAACAATAGTCTTCAGCTCACGTCTATGTTCAACGGGAGTTCCATAGCTTGTTCCAGGCTGACATGTTTGTTGGCGAATATTGCGACTGTCTCAAACGCTTCGCCGACACCTACTACGTCTACGCCGCCGTTGTCTGACCCAGTGCCTGTTGTCAACAATCTTCATGGGTTGGACAATAAATTTAGCTATCTCTGCTCTCGACCATGATGCCATGGTAGATGTTCCTCTACACCAGGTCTTACTTGCTGCAGGAAGAGCAACATATCAAGCACTCCTTGGAGATGGAGGCCTAAACGGCTCTCCTTGCGTCCCGTCACACCTCCTCTACCGCGCAAAGTCCGCGAGACCCCAACACCGTCACCTGCCAAACCCTACGGCCTCTAGCTCCGGTGGTGGTGACCACCACAAGAATAGCAAGGCGGCAAACAACCGTTAGTGCTAGTCTGCACCTGTCTACAACACCTCCGTCCCTGCTCTGATGTTGTAGTGGGCCTCCCCCTATAACCCATGGCAAGGGGTTGTTCATCCGTGGTCATCACTCAATGCTTGGTGCTCGAGTGTCCTCGCGCCCTAGCCTGACATCTATCCCCCTTCGACCCTGACGGCGCTCACCACTGCCACAACATGACGTAGAGGTTTTTCAGTAGGACGGAGAACTTTGTGCAGAACGCTTCCACCATGACGCACACCCTGACTTTGGGTATATCCCACCCAAGCAACATTAGAACATCCAATGAGGCCACCATGATGCCCACCCTGACTTTGGGTCTATCCCTCCCAAGCAACATCAGAACATCCAATAAGGTGAGGTGGGCAAACTCACGATCCATGTCCTAGGAGGCGATGGTGACGAAGCTCTCAACAGGCCTAGTTGCAGGTTCACCATGGCACGACATTGCTCTTGCTGGGAGTAGGGGAAAGTTGGCGTTGTCCAGCGGAGGCGGTGGCGCTGGTGGTGGTTTGCGAAGCTTTGAGTAGTGGAGCTTTGTGGTCATTCCGCCGCAGTTGGCACAGTTGAGGGAGACCCTGAAAGAGGAGGCAAAGTGGTCATGACCCAAGCGGCGAAGGCATTTGCCTCACATTTTTACCATGAATTCATTGTGACCCAAGCTTTGGGTTGCTTGTGGATGCTCTCGAGCTCTGGGATCCTCTTTCCACCATCAGAGTTTCTTTTGTGTAGGTTGTCATCTCTCTGAATCCTTTTCATTAGCAACACAAATATTCTTGGATTTTGGAGGGGCATCGGTTGGTTCTAGGAGCAAGAGCGAACATGCACGGTGGGGTCATGCTGCAAGGAGGTTGGGGTCATGCACGGTGGGAACGACGACGACGACAGACGAAATCGTGGCGGCGGAGGTGGCGCCGTGGGTGGGGTAGAGTGGTGCTTGTTGGGGTATGGTGGATGTGGGATTGGAGTATCTGGATCCATCGTGTGGAGTCTTGGGGTGGCAGCTAGTAGGCGCTATATGGAAGCATTGTGGGCAGCGGGCAGTATCGCCATGGTGGCACGCGACACCCTTTCCAAACCGATGTTCAGTATTTTGTTTGATTTAGAGACCTAAGCACGAGACTAGGTAGCTTCCAAAACCAAAACCACTGAATCTCGAATTCTTCCTTGTATTAGACCTTTTTTGCATATAAAAATCTTAAGACTCATATCCTATCACACCACCTGCACTCATGCATAGATATCTAAACTAGATTAGACCTTATGTGGTAGCTGATCTCGGTACAAAACATTTTTCAATGGGAAACAAAAAGGTTATGAACATGTTTCCTTTCTCAAAGGTATGTGAACATGGCTCCAAGGAAAGTTACACCCTCATGCACGAAGGTAGCATTCGAGGGCGCAGTATATGAAGAGCTATGGATAAAAAGGGTGTTGGAGATGCTAACAGACTTGTAGTCCTCGTGTCAGCGTGTCGAGGTGGGGTAGGTGAGGATTAGGATTTACTTTGTTATACATAAGTTTAGTCAGATTTGGTCTTGGCTGGTGACGAAAATGCTAGAAGTTTGTGTGATTTGGAGAAAACAAATCATGTGGGTGAGAATTAAACAGCTCTACTCCCTGAGAGTAGGAAATAATTTCCCTATATTAGTTGATCCTATAGCTAGCAAATGTTGTAAATAAAAGAGATAGAAAATGGGAAAAGAGATGTTGATGACTTACTCTCGCTACGGTCGGCAATACGAAAATGCTTTTGCCAATAACAGCAGCCCGTGTATATGGAACCATCACGGTGGCTGCTGGACCCAAGTGGCCTCAGATTGGCAACACAGTCGCAGGGGTAACAAGTAGAGATGTCTTTCGTGCAGCTTTCTTGATCATAACTGACCTCACCCGCACTTACATCCTCTGATGCCTCCATCGAATCCTCCTCACCATCAGCTAGTGCCTCACATAGATGTTGTTCGCCATCAGTGAACTCCGTAGTTGTCCTGCTAGCATCTCTATCACCATGAATGATATCCTCAATTTGCCGTCCATCTTGTTGACCATTGGCAAAACAACCATCGTCATAACATGCCCTGAACTCCTTGATTGGGCTCCTAGTACCTTCATTATTCATGCCTCCGGTGGCGGGAAGGTGAAATCCTGCCATATATATATCATTGGAGGTATGCATGAGGTTGCCGAACAAGACTTGAAAATTTGCAATAAACGTAGAACCAAAGTGGAGCAAAATTTTAGAAACAGACCAAAGGCGCATTTTTTTTAACTAGGCAAATTCTCCGCGCGTTGCTGCGGAAATTACAAATTATTAGATTCCGTGGTATGATGATGTGGTGAATAAATTAGTCTTGCCAACATGGCATCATAATTGTATGTGCTAGTGGATTTTAATTGTATGTGGTAGTGCATTATCTAGCTGGTCAACTTGCATTAAATTTTGGGTGGCGTCGGGCTTCAGAGACTTAGCGACCCTGGCCGCTACCTAGGACACACGGTTTAGGAGCACAATAGTTTCACCTAGGAAGTACAACCACTCAGCTCCGCCGTTCTAGCCGACGCCTCCTGTAATGTGTGTCGTCCGTCGATCCGATGGCAGCTCGCTAATTGGAACGATGGAATGTATTTCAAAACTCTCTTCTTCTTAATGAGGCACATGCCGCGCACGTTTTTGAAAAAGAAAAAAAAGAAAACTTGCATTAAATTTTGCTTAGTGGATGTGATAGTGGATTGACTTGTTGGATAACTTGCATGTTGAAAAAATTAACTAGTGAGGTTTGTCTATATAGGAGATATAAATATAGATATGAAGGCGTAAGCTTTTGGGTTGGAAAAGGAAGACATACCGTGGTAGACGCGCGGACAGGCGGATCGGGTGCTGCCGCCATGACTCTAGCGCCTCGTCGCGCCAGCGCTGGTGGGCACCCGCGAGGTGGAGCGAGGGATGGAAGAGGCGGTGCACTGGGGCAAGAGAAGTGGTGAGTCCGAGGAGACGAAACATCGAGCGCTGGATTTGCATCGATCTGCTCCACCGGCGGCGGCGGCGGGGCTGGGGAACCAGAGCCAAATCGTCACGCCGGGGTCCTTGGTGTCAGCCCATCGATCTTATTTCCATGTAGGGACTCCACGATTAGCACAAGCTTGTGTCTGTGTGGGTTTGAACCCCTTGGCATCGTCTTTTTGTGTTTGTGAGAATTGTTGACTATGTCTCTCTCTCTTTTTTTTTTTTTTTTTTTTTTTTTGCGAAAAGACTATGTCTCTCAGTGATGGAAAATGTACAAATAAATAGAAGAGAATCCGAGTATATGCAACGAAATTTTAATAGCTTTGAGAGCACAACCACTGCTTCTTTGTTTCTATTTTTTTTTAAAAAGAGGGTATTAGAATTTTAATACGTGGGTGCCTAACTGTTTATCTTCTCAAAACCTAATTCGGTGGTCAATCTAAGTGTGAAGCTCCTTAGGAATTGGTCATTTATTTATACTCCATATAATGCTCGACCAATATGATGAAACACCTTTTGTTTCTGTTGATACTCAAATTTGTCCAAGAGTGAGAAGAGAATGGAATACGCGGTCAGTGCCACCAGATTATATGGTCCTTGCTCTTTAGACTTCAGTTAAGCATGAGAAGATGGTTTGGTTCCTATTGGCAGGAGAGTACAGGAGATTGTGTCTCTGAAGTTAGCAAGGGAGATACACGTTCTGTTGATGAGTTGAGCAAGTCGTGTTCAGTTGGGTCCAAATATTGCGTACGTGGGTGTCCTGGCAAGAAAATAAGAAAGGAAAGTAAAATCAGATTTGTCTATTCATTGATATGCAAGAAGGGTCCAAGGGCAGCACAATTGGTTGATGGTCACGTAACTAAGGAACGTGTTGTTTATTTGGTTAATTAATCAAGTGCTGGTCGGCGGTGGTAAGAACAGACCGCATGCACACAGTTCGGCCTTGTAATTAGATTGGCTAATATGCTGGCCGAACTCGTGTTCAACTATGGCAAAGACCAGCCGCCCCTATATATTAGAGGTGACGGCCGATTGAGGTATTCCAACTACACAATCGACAAACAAACACAATCAAAACCAATCTATCTTCTACTTTTACTCTATTCTCTAGCTCCGTGCTGTCCATGGCTTGATCCAGGCGATCAAGGATGGCGTCCTAGGCTCGTCCGCCGACCTCCTCGCTCTGACGAGATCCCTCTCAGGCGAGGGCTCCGACGACACCTTTGCTAGTTTGCTCGGAAACTAGCCGGTTCTTCGTCACGAAAGCACATTGATTACCCTTTGCCGGTTTGCTCGTAAACCTCGCCGCTCTTCACCGCGAAAGGTGTTGGTTATCTCCGGCCGTCGACGAGCTCTACATCGGCCTATTGATATCTAGATCGGTTTGCCGGTCGCGCTGCGTTGCAGGTCGCCTAGGGCTACCTCGAGGGCGCCTAAAGTCCACGTGTGGTGTGTTGACCTATTTTAGTGTCAACAGTTTCTTTCATTTGACTTGCCTAAGAGTTTTAGTTTTGAGGTAAGCAAATCTCACCAACGTAATTAAAAGTGCAATTTCGATGAAAAACACAAGTGATATCTAATCTATCTATCTATCTATATCTCCTGTAAAGATAAACCCCACGAAGTAATTCTCTTGTCGTGCAAAATGTCCACATCAGCATGCATTAGAATACTCCACTATCTAGCACATGCACTATCCCTCTATGTAAAGTGTCCTTATCATCATCCACTAGCACATTATTATGTCTTCATTTATATTCATATTAGCAAACCACACCAATTATTAACATATATTTAGTTATCTATAAAAAAATGCTAAAATTATCAACTATAATTTATCCATTCTTATATTAGTAAATATAAATGATATAATTTTACCTATGATATCCGTAGCAACGGGCGGGGCAATATATTTTATATTCACACGTTCTGAAAGCTCTTTAACAGGAAATTCTTCACGCTTCATATAAAGTGGGCATCCGGCGTCTGCATTCCGTACCTCTGCATTCCATCATCCGTCCGTCGCGGGAGTCCTTGCGCCTGGGCATCCGGCCGCCTCCGCCATCGCGGACGTCCGCGGCCGTCGTGAACCGTGGCATCATTCGTGATTCGTCCACGTCGTCCTCACGCATGAAGCCATGAAGTCTTCTATGGCCTCGTTCTTCATCGTACGTGCGGCCCCACGGACTCGTCTTCCTCCGCAACTTATGCCTCCGCGTGGCTTCTCCATGCGCGGTCACGCGACTTCGGCTCCTTCAAGAGCGGATCTTCAAGCGCGGCTCGTGTGCGATCCTATCTGCCTGCCTCTACCGAGCCGCTGGCGCGCTGCCCGTCCACTTGCTGTCCGGAGGCCATGATATCCTGTGATTCTATATGTTGGTTCTACCTTCTTCACCATGTTCGTTTGCTGTTGCTGCCTAGCCTCTGCTCTACTCCAGTGGTGTATATGCTCTGTTCTTGTTGCTGTGCTTATCATTCGTAGTTGAGGTCCGTTTTTCTTTTTCTAAATTCCTTTCGTCAATTGCATGTGTGTCCATCCAAGTCCAGCTCCACTTCTCCAATTTGTCCATGCCATGCAAGTCCACAAAATTTTGTCAGATCAACCAAAAAAATTATTTTCTTTCCTCTTAATATCTTCCGTAGCCATTTTGCTACACTTCATGATCGTCATCATCATTATCATTCTATGCCATTGCTAGCTTGTCGTCTTGCAGCTGTGCTCTATTTGTTCTTCTTTGGCTTGATTTGACATATATGTATTCTCGTCGAGTTCAAAGTCTCCAAAGCAAAGTTTATATTTGAAGAGTTGATGTACTATATTGTGAAGACATGAGTTATTTGTTGAAGTACGTGCTGTGAAGGCAATATCCTCTTGTGGAGGAGGTCATTTCTACACTGACAATGTTCAAGAGTTGCATGCTTCAACATCTTTTATTTTGAATTTTAGATGTAATTCATCTATTTTGTTTTTTTAGTCTAATGTGTAGTGCCAACTCTCCAAATGCAACGTCATTGCATTCATGTTGCGTTTGAGAGAGGGTGTTAAGTCAAAGGGTATTAGTGTAATCTTCTAGTTTAGTGTTTCTCCCTAAATCCCTCATGTACTCTATATATTGTCCATCATTTGGACCTCAGTAGCATACAATTTAGTTGTTTCTTTCCTTATTCCTAATATCTCTTACTCGTGAGCAAGCCATTTTCAATTTCGTGTGGCAACAACCGTTGTTTTCCCCTAGTTTCTTATGCTCTATCACGAAGACCCTTTGGTCTCCTTCTATCCTATGTAGACTCAACTTGGAAGACGCCATTAGTGAATGTGTTTGTCTTCTCAATCAGACTCAAGCCAAAAGATGTTCCACCCCTTATTCCTCTTAACCCACTCTCATTCTCTTGAGTTTGAAGACACCTTTTCTGTACATATCTTTACTTTGGATCAACTGCTTTTATTTGCTGAGGTGGAAAGTTGTTCTGATATGCGAGAAATGGAATTATGGAAACATTATTAAGCTGAGAATGCATGAATGGACATATATTGAAGCAAGGGATTGCTGCATTCACATTAGCTTTTTTTTAGTTAATTCAGTGGGTCGTGTTCGCAACTAAACCCAAGAGCATAATCTAAATTTGGTCTCAAAATAACCTAACTCGTGTCCATGGCCAAACACAGCCATAGGAAGAGAGAATTGTATCAATTTTTTAGTTCGTGTTCACAACTAAACCTAAAAAACAACCCTAGCTCGTGTCATGGCAAAATTAAAGGTGGAACATGGCTCCGAAATGTCCGCAGGGAGAGCGAAATGTTCGAAGGGATAGAGGATCGTGTCAAGCGCGACGATTACCTCCACCATGCGCCCGCGGCGACAGGGGATGAGTGCCTCAATGTGGAAGATGCTTGCATGTCAACGGGAGGGCGTGCCGGGGATGTGGCACACAGGCGCCAAGAGTGGAGTGTGCAGCGACGGGGAGGTGAGCGCTGCAACGGAGATCGCGATGGCCGAGCTCGCTGTTGACGGTTGTTAACGATCAATTTTATATGTCAACTAAAGAGAGAAAGAGGGGCACAATCTGTTCACCACCATAGACTTAGGGTTTAAACTGACAAATTCCACAAGTTTTGGTGAATATGTGTTTTCGTAGGGGATTATCAAAAAATCATCCAAGAAGGCCCACATGTCGGATTTACATAGAGAGAACAAGCATCCGGGTAAAAAAGAACAATCTGGAAGACTCGAGAAGGCAAACCCTCGAAGCGGAGCCCCACCTGGCATTGGCCAGGGGCGGCCGACTTCCAGGTGGGGGCGGCCGCCTCCCCCCTTCAGCCAATCACCGGGAGTCTCACGGATCCTGCCTCCACCGACTTTGAGGAGCAATAAAAATCGTCCATTTAGGTCGGTTTGATCCGACGGCTATGGTGCCACCAAGAGGGCTATATATTCAGGGCCCCTCCCCCTGGATGAAACCCTAATTCATTCTAGAATTCATTATTCAGAGGTAGCCATCAGCAAAGCCAGGGCTTAGAGAGATTTCTCCACCAGAGAATTATAATAGCTACTCTAGTTCTTCAAGTTCTACATAGGTTTAGACTAGATAGAGAAAGAATCGGGCGCCTGTGCTCGGAATTCCGGATCTTCATCATCAAGAATTTGGTATTATCTTGTATCTATTCTTGTGACTTTATTCTAATATCATTATGTTTCTATTTATTATGTTCCTAGTTTATTCTAGTTCTACATTTGATATGGTTATGATTGATAATAAGTTTATGTATATGTTTGCAAAGCGCTTAGCTCTCTTCGCAGGAGGGTTAGGTGGTAGATTTCATGTGAGCATGGTGCTTAGATGCCGTTTACCTGCAAATGCACCCTATTGGCCGGCTCGTGTGGTAGATCGCGGAAGTGGCAGTTCCGTTGAGTCCTTTGTATTCCATCCCCCGTTGGTAGGTCTAGCAGAACTAAAGTTGCGTAGTAAGTCCTGCTATGTCTTGGCTTGTTATAGCAATGATCCTTATACATAGATGAAGAGTCTTTTGTGCTATATGTGATAGTGTAGCGTTAGAGTAGATGAATGACTTAGTAGATTAGAGCCTATATAGGATTTCTATTTCTTGTACTAATCAGATGTCAACCTACCTTTTGCTGAGTAGTCTATATCTAATCTCTGTGTGATTTATACCCTGAGCTTTATACTTTATATTCCCTTATTTATCATGGTTTACCCCTCTGCCAAAGTATGTGACAGTGCAATCAATCACTCATAAGTAGTCGTGTTTAGCAAGTTTATCTCATTGTTTAAGTCCTTAGTTCTTTCCCTTGAGCTAAATATAAATTACGATACCTGGAATACTTCCTGGTGAAGTGCTACGATGGTGTATTATCTGTTCGCTTGCAGATTCTATATTTTGTTTACTAGAGGAGCAGTTTCTATACCAACACTTCTGGCGCCATGCTAGGGATGACAACTTAGCGTGAGTGGTGTTAGAAGTGTCAACACTCGCCACAATGGATGTTCCACGTCACGAGGGAGGGGAGGAGGAGGAGGCGACGACAGGCTTGGCTTAGAGGTCGGCGATCTCTTCGAATTAAGTCGGGAAATAGCAGGGAGCGGGTTTTGACGAAGGCGGTGTTCATAAACCTGTGCTGTTCTGGTGGATAACAGAGGCTTTCAAACGTTGTCGTCGTGGCTGGATCAACAACAAAGTGCGAACTTTCTAGGCGGACGTCGACAACCTTGGCTCCTGTAGCCGAACCACTCCCTTGGCTCTAGTAGCTGCCTCCTCCAATCCACGCCTCTCTACCCAATATTACATCTTCTTTTTTTCCCCTTGTTTGGTTGGTTGCTTCTGTGATCTATCGATCCATGTGATCAGATTTGCCTAGGAATTTCTTCCTGCTCAAAATTCGTTTGCATTTACAGTCAGTCTGCCGGTTCTTTCTCTTTCTTCCCCCCACCAAATCCTCCATTGTTTCTATGTCTTGTTTGTGTCCATCATCAAATCCATCTTATTCTCGTCATCTGAGTTGCAGATCCCATTACCCCGGGCCTATTCATCTCTGGTTTCTTCGTCTCCGGTGTGGCCTTTGTACGCGTTCTAGTAACAGTTCTTGTGCTCTATTGGCTTGCAGCCAAGGGCTTCTAGGGGCAACCTCATCTGTCGTGCTCTGTTGCAAAGGCTACTTGCTAGTTCATCACCGTGTGTGCTTGTTCGTGGGCCTTTCTTGCTTGTGATGCTTGTTCAAGTGCGTTGTCCGTGATTCTTCCTTGTTGTTCACCCTCTCTTTTTCTCTCTGTTGTGCGTGGCCCGTGTTCCTTCCTCTCCTCTGCCGGGTTGCAGCTCGTTGTCGCTCTAGTCTTCTCCTTTTTGTTCTCTCTGTAATTGGCGGATTGCCGACCTCCACCCACACCCGCAGTTTCGAGCACACTGTGGCTGCTAGTGATCTTTGTGTTGCTGGTCGCTGCTTTGTCCTTGCTAGTGGGCACGGAGTTGCTCGATTTGCTCGTTCGTGCAACAACAGAAACGCTCGTACAACTGCTGTTGTCTTCGCCCTCCACTCCCGCAAACCGGAATCAACCCCGTCATCTTGGGGCAGCGGCGCCAGTCCTCAAGGCGTTAGGGGCGCCATGAGTCTTCTAGCATGGAACTGTTAAAATATCGGCGGGAGCCTTCGCAGTCCTAAAATGCGGCACTTCGCCCGTCTCCTCGCATCCACTGGCACACAAGCAAGTTTTATCTCCGAAGCCCACAACTCCAAATTCAATAAAAATGAGTTAATTAGTAGATTCAACCTTGATAATGCATATATCATTCCAGCTTAAGGTCTCTCTGGCGTTCTTTGGCTCCTTTCAAAATGTCAAGTTGAAGTTGAAGTAGTAGAGTCAAGTTAGTTTTTTTAATCTTTGCAAGTTGTTATCTTAGAAGTGTATGCAAGAAGTTCGGTTTGCTTTGCATCTATGGCGATCCCCATCGTGTCAAGACTACTTGGATTTGGAAGCGTGCTTTTGATTTTGTTATGTCCAATTTGAGCTTGCCTATAATTTGTATGGGGATTTAAATAATATTATGCATGACCCCTGACCTCCATAATTTAATTTCTAAATTCTGTTGTTTAGTTAAAATCCGTGGTTTGTTTGTTCTTAGATATAATGGTCCTACCTACACTTGGACAAATAAAAGATTTGATTCTAATCCCACTTATGAAAAGGCTGGACAGATTCCTAGGAAATGTTGAATGGTGCTCTTTTTTTGCTAATATTGTTGTTTATCACCTACCTATGTTTAGAAGTGATCATGCTTACATTTTAGCTATTTTAAATTCTTCCAGATGTAATAATGCTAAACCCTTCAGATTTAAAAATTGTTGGCTCATTACTGATGATTATGAGAAGGTGGCCAAAGCTAGCTGGCACAAATCTTCTTCTAGGCCCTTTCATCTCAAAACTCTTTTCCTTGCCAAAGACCTCTAATGCTGGGCCAAATCCAAACTCAAGAACTCTAACACCCTTATGTGGTAGCTGATCTCGGTACAAAACATTTTTCAATTGGAAACAAAGAGGTTCGGAACATGTTTCTTTCTCAAAGATATGTGAACATGGCTCCAAGGAAAGTTACGTCCTAATTGTCACACTCCATTTTTAAGGACAAAAATAGAGCGTATCCAAACCTTATATGCGCCCCAGGAACAGTCGCACATATAAGTAGACAAATTTAAATAGTAACCATCTCAATGTTATTACATGGCGAATAAATATTCAAACATAGTCTCATACAAGAATATAATAAATACTAATGTCTATCACACGCGGAAGCTTCAGCACAGGGACGACGTCGACTGGTTGACCAAGCCTAATACTCATTGCGATAATCATCACTCCAGCCTTGACCTGTTACCAATCCGGGATTTTCCAAAAAATTGAATATAAAGCAAGCGTAAGTACACAACCGTACTCAACAGGCATAGCATGGGTTAATGAGGCTCAATGAAAGCTGACACTGTTTGACTGCATTTCGGTTTTATATAATAAACAAGTTTAAGCATTTCATTAGCAGCAAGGTAGTAGCAAATCCCCAATTAATCATGATCCAAGTAACATAGATAATGTAAAGCATAAACGCGTAAACAAATGGACGTATTAACATAGTGAGACTCATTATCCTTAATGTAAATGTGTCCTAGGCCGCTCATGACCGTGAGCACGGATGATATATCGATTTAGACTCTGCGCAGAGTTGTACACTTTCACTGTGAGTTATGTTTTACAATACCTTGGGTTAATTACTCCCAAGTCACCGGAAACCATATAAAGTCATTTAAAAGTTCATCTAACAAGTTAGGACCGCTGAGGTTTCTGTGCCCAGCGAACGTAGGATTCCCCTTCTAGATGGCACAACGACCGCAGCCTATACACATTAGACAGGGGCCCAACTACACCCAACCCGAAACACACCCCTCTTGCACCAAATGGTAACCTCTAACAAGCTAGAGGAGGTCTTCTAAACAACTAGAGCCAGATCCATATAGCCCCCACAGCTGTACGATAAGTCCCGGATAAATCACTTACAAATAAGACCCCATCTTTGTTAAAAGCCATTAATAACATTTGTAGCATAAACATTAATCATGTTGTAAGATCATGAGCATTAATCAGCACTAGCATCATTGCTACCCGATGCAACCCAAGGTTTCAAGGAACAGGAATCAAAACTAAATTATAATCTCTAGGGTCATCAAGGTGGACACATGCATATGAAATATTTAATTATAATGAATAGGACACAAGGATAATCCATACTATACTTGCCTTGACTCACGAACTCCTGTGGATCTTACGGTCTTCAAAGAATTCCGGGCCTTCAATGAAACCCTCACCGTCCGAACTCATTCGAAACCAACAAGCAACACCATACAATCCAATCGAGCAATCATGCAAGGCAAACAATGAGCTATAATTAGAACATTACACCAAACATAATAAAACAGAATAGAAAACTCATAAAATTATTCTATTCGTTGCCACGGTCACATAGACGTCAATTTCACAAAAAAAACGGAACTGTAACGGCGAAGATATGAATTTTCAAAGATTCTCCTATAGACTAAAAGTGCATTAAATATGAACTTGTAGAACTGAAGTCTAAAAACTGGACTAAAATTAGCACTACTGCGTAGCTTACGAAATTACGAAACCAACGCAATTTGAATCGACTAAAACGGGGTTAAAATGAATATTTTGCAAGCATTTGAAATATGAAGGCAAAGCTGCAAATATATAAAAACGTAATTTGGCCAGGGATAAAGGAGTACGACTGGATGTATTGCATAGTGTATTCCTGGAATTATTGTTCTATAGGAAAACGACAAAGACACAAGATGATGTCATGATGATGTGATCAAAGCTAAAATTGACATCATCAGAGCAAGCAAGCATGCTCTCGGTGGAAGCCATGGCCGGCGACGAAGCTTTCCTGAACCTCGATGAGCACAACGCACACACCTCGGTTCTAGACTCAAGGAGCTAAGAGTACACACTGCACGCAAGGACGACCAGTGAACTGACCTAGAACAAGGATGATGACAAGGGCGGACAATGAACAGTAGGCGGCTCGACAAGGCGGACGGCGATGACCTGCGCACAGAGGCGACGCAAGTTGATCACAACCGGTCAAAAGAAAGTAACAGACGAGTTCACGAGATCGAAGCGAAACCCTTCGTGGTGCTTATACGACGCGATGAGACGACGGCTGTGATGAATCAAGCTCGAGCAGAACTCAACTAGGTCACGGCGGCACGCGCGAGATCGATAGGAGGCAACGGAGGTGCGGCGTTTGACTATATATAGCAAAAGATGTTCCCCAGATAGAAAGGAAAGACAGAGACAAGGATTCGGCTAGTTTGGAGAAGGAAGGCGGCGTTCTTTCCATCGAAAGGATGATGACGACGCCGTTTAACATGATCTCTCGGTAAGCCAAACCGTGCATGCCTGCATAGGAGCATGCTGCATGGAAACACGTCCAGAATAACATGCCTGCACAGGAGCATGCTGCATGCAAACACGTCCAGAATAAACAGGCCAAAGCCTTAACGTGCTGAAACAAAGAGAAAGCCTTTCGGCTGGATCTAAAAGAGAGAAAAGAACCATTTTCTTCAACCTTGAAATATTTTGAGTTTAGAGCAAAACCAATCATCACAAAAAAAAGAATGCAGCAGCATGAGTGCACAAACATGTGTCTAGCCTTATAGTTAATTTTAATTTCATAAAATTATTATTTTTCCTATATTCAATGCTCACATAATTGCGTAAATAAATCATTTTTAGCTATTTTAAAATGATGCAAATTTTAGGGTGTTACACTAATGAACAGAGGCATTGTCGCTGAAAGAAGGGTTGCACGAAAGTAGCATTCAAGGGCACAATATGAGGGGCTATGGATAACAAGGGTGCTGGAGATGCTAACAGACTTGTAGTCCTCGTATCAGCGTGTCAAGGTGGGGTCGGTGAGGATTAAGATTTACTTTGTTATACATAAGTTTAGTCAGATTTGGTCTTGGCTGGCGACGGAAATGCTAGAAGTTGTGTGATTTGGACAAAACAAATCATGTGGGTGAGAATTGAAAAGCTCTACTCCCTGAGATTAGGAAATAATTTCCCTATATTAGTTGATCCTATAGCTTAGCAAATGTTGTAAATAAAAGAGAGAGAAAATAGGAAAAGAGATGTTGATCACTTACTCTCGCTACGGTTGGCAATACGAAAATGCTTTTGCCAATAACGACAACCCATGTATATGGAACCATCACGGTAGTGGCCTCATATTGGCAAAAGCATTTTCGTATTGGTCCAGCAGTCGCAGGGTAACAAGTAGAGATGTCTCACACATGAAGTCTTCTATGGCCTCATTCTTCATCATGCGGCCCCACGGACTCATCTTCCTCCGCGACTTATGTCTCCGCGTGGCTTCTCCATGGACGGACACGCAGCTTCGGTTCCTTCAAGAGCGGATCTTCAAGCGCGGCTCGTGTGCGATCCTATCTGCCTACCTCTGCCGAGCCGCTGGCGCGCTGCCTGTCCATTGGCTGTCCGGAGGCCATGATATCCTGTGATTCTATATGTTGGTTCTATCTTCTTCACCATGTTTGTTTGCTGCTGCTGCCTACCTCTGCAGTCTGCCCTGCTAGTGGTGTATGCTCTGTTCTCGACATGTTATGCTCTGTGTTGCTGTACTTATCATTCATAGTTGAGGCCCGTTTTTCTTTTTCTTAATTCCTTTTGTCAATTGCATGCGTGTCCATCCAAGTCCAACTCCACTTCTCCAATTTGTCCAAGCCATGCAAGTCTATAAAATTTTGCCAGATCAACCAAAAATTTTATTTTGTTTCATGGTTAGCTGAGTCTTATCGATTTAGCTAATCACATCATCATTAATGCGACTATGCCCTCTTAATCTCTTCGGTAGCCATTTTGCTACAGTTCATGATCGCCGTCATCATTATCATTCTATGTCACTGCTTATCTTTTTGCAGTAGTGCTCTATTTGTTCTTCTTTGGCTTGACTTGACACATATGTATTCTCGCCGAGTTCAAAGTCTCCAAAGCAAGGTTCATATTTGAAGAGTTGATGTACTATATTGTAAAGACATGAGTTATTTGCTGTTGCGAATGCAATACCCTCTTATGGAGGAGGCCATTTCTACACCGGCAATGTTCAAGAGTTGCATGCTTCAACATCTTTTATTTTGAATTTTGGATGTAATTCGTCTATTTTGTTTTTAAGTCTAGTGTGTAGTGTCAACTCTCCAAATGTAACATCATTGCATTCATGTTGTATTTGAGAGGGGGTGTTAAGTCAAAAGATATTAGTGCAATCTCCTAGTTTAGGGTTTCCCCCTAAATCCCTCATGTACTCTATATATTGTCTCTCCTTTGGACCTCAATAGCAATACAATTTAGTTGTTTCTTTCGTTATTCCTAATATCTCTTACTCATGAGCAAGCCATTTTCAATTTCATGTGGCAAGAACCGTTGTTTCTCCCTAGTTTCTTATGCTCTATCACTGAGACCCCCTCTTCCTCTTGGTCTCCTTCTATCATGTGTAGACTCAACTTGGAAGACACCATTAGTGAATGTGTTTGTCTTCTCAATCAGACTCGGGCCAGAAGATGTTCCACACCTTATTCCTCTTGACCCATTCTCATTCTCTTCAGTTTTGAAGACACCTTTTCTGTACAAATCTTTATTTTGCATCAACTATTTTATTTGCTGAGGTGGAAAGCTGTTCTGGCATGCGAGAAATGGAATTATAGAAACTTAAGCTGAGAATGCGCGAATGAACATACATTGAAGCAAGGGATTGTTGCATTCACATTAGCTTTTTTTAGTTAATTCTATAGGTCGTGTTCACAACTAAACATACCTTGTGTCCATGGACAAACACAGCCGTAGGAAGAGAAGATCATATCAATTCTGTAGGTAATTTCTGCAACTGAACCTCAAAAACAACCCTAACTCGTGTCATGGCAAAATTAAAGGTGGAACACGACTCCGAAATGTCCGAAGGGAGAGAGGATCGTGTCGGGCGCGACGATTACCTCCACCGCGCACCCGCAACAACAAAGGATGAGTGCCTCGAGGTGGAAGTTGCCTGCATACCCTGCTAGTAATTATAACTAATATACTAATATGAAGGATAGTTATGTTGCCGGTGAAAAAAATGGAATCCGGTTATTTCTGATTTCTTTTTGAGTTTTATTTTCCTAATAATGATTTTATTGTTTAGCCACCAGATAAAAAGGCACGTGTATGTGAGTGTTTTTTTAATAAATCCACAAATTTTATCCACAAGTCATTGGGAGCTTGTTCAGCAGATGAGCACATGTATGTAAGCTGAGTTCAAAGTAGTTTTGTCTTGTCTTTTTTTTTTAACGATCGGGCCATTCTTTTTTATTAAGAGGACGACTCTTTATATCACTTTAAACATAATTTTGCGAGATAGGAGCCAAACCATCAGCGGAAGCGGCCACATCACGACTTTTGGTTGTATCCTGGGATTTTTTTGGGATATATATGTTTTCTTGGAAAATGGATGTACATAATGCTTGCTATTTTTGATGGGTCATCATATTGTTGTGTGTAGATTTCATAATGCTTGCTAATCTCTCTTTTTTGTAAAATAAACCTGGTGATGGATGAGTGGACATTGGATCTAAATCTGGGTTTATTTTGCAAAAAAGAGAGATTAGCCATATCCATCGGATTTAGATCCAACGATCCACGTGCGAGTTTCCATAGTTTCCACGGGAACCTGGTTTCCATAGCGTACGTTCCCATAGAAGTTTTCCAGGCTCTATGTTTAGGAGAGCTAAAAGGAGACAAGTACTAATAAAATGATCTTTTCCCCAAAAAGAACACAAAATTTTTATTGTGCAAGGGAAGCATTAATGCCCCTTGACATTTTTCCCATCAAAATATCAGTGACAAGAACCTGAAAAGTTTTTTTTATTGAACTTATTATTGTTAGAAAGACATGCTACTCCTGAGAATTTTTAACGTGGCACCTGGTGTTTTCTTAACCGTTTATATGATGAAATATTCATTTTAAAATAAGTACGTAGGTAATGTTCTCATCAGGTGCAGCAAGGAACTGGCTATTGTGAGAACTGAATTCAATAATACACAGCACAAGTTGAAGGATATGTTTGAGGTATTTCCTAATATGGTAAACTTTAGATCATCTTTTGTGTGCCTAAATATTCGGTACAGTTTTTTTTTAAAAAAAAAATAAAAGATCATGTTATTTCTGGCACTAAAGTTTCTCGGATTGTATGACTGGCATGTCGACTTCTGTTGCTGCTGAAGCAGAAAATCAATGATCTTTTCAGTCCAAAAAAAGAAATGACTGGAGCAACGAAGTGGAGCTGCATGTTCACATGACAAATTTACATCTTTTGAAGTTGTAGACAAGCTTATAGTCGATCTATGAACAAAATTACCATTTCATTACCTAAAAAAATCCTCATACACTTAGCAATAAGCATAATAGTCATGTGATGGGAACTTTGTAACATCATTGATTGTGATTTTTGACCTGTATGTTCCCGTGTAGATCATGATATTGGCGATTGATATACTGGTGACTCATTTTACTCTAGTTTACTTCTACAGTTGTACAATTAAGTATTTGCTTATCATGGTTATGACCCATCAGCGAAACACCCCATGTGACAAACGCTTGTATTTTGAGCTGATGTTCAGTGACAAATACTTTGTATTTTGGCGGCTGGTGAAGGACCTGAACCTGTGGCAACTACAATTGACCACCATGCTACACAATTTATTTTGTTGTATTAAGTCTTTTTATTTTTCATTTAGTGATGAAATCACATTACATGATACAGGGATCTATTTGTATTGGTCTTCCTAACTATTTAGGATTTTAGGTTCTCTTAATATCTTAGGTTGATAGGTTGAAATATGTCACATATAAAACATAAAAACAGGAGAATCGTAAAGATGGGAACAAAGACAGTTTTCACGTTTACGGAATGGGGAAAAAAAAATAGAAGTTTTTTACTCTTTAATATTTTTTTTTGCGAAACATTCTCTTTAATAATAGGTATAGGTATATAGATATAGTTAAATAAGTTTATTCTTGCCAACTTTTAGCATATGTTCTCAAACTTGTATCATCCAAATTGTTCTAGGGAATTTTAAACGGGGATCTTTATGCCCCATATTTTTTAGAATTACAAAGCACAATGTATAGACGTACGCACACTTAACTATATGAACACACATACGCAAACCCTACCCCTATGAGTACCTAAGTCGATAGATCTCGAGGTTCACAATGTCACCACTGGCATTTCGCTATTGACGGACGTCGCCTACCAGTCTACCACAGAAAGCATAGCGCCGATAATTTGTGAAAATATGAGCATCGGTGCCAAGTCAAGGATGACTTAGACTCTGGTGAGTGGGTTCTACTACGAGGAACCCAAATGAGTTGGCTTTATGCCCCATTTCTATATCTTGTCTTCAATAAATAAATGAATATACTTTATCCTTTCAAAGAAAAATAGGCACCTGCCTTCGTCCTAAATAAAAGAATAAAGAAAACTCATTTACCGAGTGTTAAACAATTTCAAATATAGCTAAATTCATATTTTTTTCAATGATTTATAATTTCAAATTTAGTTATATTTTAAAAAAATAGAAATATATTTCACCGTTAATTTAATTTAGTAACGATTATTATATAGTATAGATATTAATATTTCAGGGCATAATACTAATATATTTTTATGTACACTCCAATTTTTTGACTAAATTTGGAATTGATACTGTTGGACTCGTGTGGAGAAACTAGATTTCTGTTCTTTTTTTTATTTATGGAGGCGGCAGCAGTGGTAACTGTCACCCACTGGATCCAACGGGCTGAGTGGAAGGATGGCTGCGCGGCCTTCCTTCCCGCCACCATCTTCTCGCGCGCCACCGGCCGTTCACCATCCCAACGAAATATCCCCATGCACGGCTCCTCTCCACCCCGTTCGGCGGCCTTCGCCTATTTATACACGCTCCGCCATCCCTCTCTCCCGTCCAGCCAGCCATTGCCAACCACCCACTGCCCAACTGCCCGATGAGCCCTACATCATTGCAGCGGCAGCCCGGTGCCGGCGCCGGCGTGGCGCGGCACGCCGCGTTCAAGGTCCACAGGGACTCCCACACTATACACAAGGCCACCTCGCCGCCCTCCTCGGGCTCGGGATCGACCAACTCGTCCGTGTCGTCGTCCTCCAACGCCATAATCCCCAGCAGCAGCGACCACCACCGGCCGGCCCCGGCGCCGCAGCCGCAGCCGCCAAGGCGGTGCCCGCAGCGGCAACCGGTGATCATCTACACGCACTCGCCCAGGGTGATCCACGCCAACCCGCACAACTTCATGTCCATCGTCCAGACGCTCACCGGCCTCGACAGACACGGCGGCCGTGGCGCGCCGCCGCCGGAGGGGTGCATCAACTCGGGCTCGGTCGTCGTCGCCGCCCCGCAGGACGAGTCGTCCTCGTCCTCGTCCGAGAGCTGCGCCAACACCACCCACGCCCCGGGGCTGCCTCTCTACGCGGACTCGCACTTGATGCCGCCGCCGCTGGCGGCCCCGGCACCGCTGGACGCGCACTGCTTCATGGCGCCCGACATCCCGCTGATGTTCGCACCCGACACCGCAGCATCGGGCCTGCATCAGCAACTCTGCGCGCCGAGAGGCCTCTACGGCCAGTTCCCGCCGGTCGACGACGCCGCGGCCATCGGCCCAGTGATGTCGACGGACATGAACAGCGCCGCCAGCAACGGTGGGACCGTGTTCTCCCCGTCCATGGTGGAGACGGTGAGACCGTTTATGGATTACAATTATAATTATTATTAGGCAGGTCTTTTTTAATCAAGTATGCGGCGATGATGCATCGATGCATGAGCACGTTGCTATGCCATATATGTGCAATAACCGGAGGTTCATTTTTTTTTCTGTTTAATCTTTTTCTTGTTACGGCTGATACCGTGAATGTGTGTAGTACCAATAGAGAAAAATAATCTCTTACTACTATATTAGTTAGTTCTTTTTTCCCTGCGGAGGAAATAATGAAGTTAGTTATCACTTGATTCTATTCCATAAAAACCCTATAAGTCTTTTATATGTCCCTTGACCGATATGTATCTTTGTGATGTGCGTGATAAGTTTTTCTTTGCTCTACATAAATAGATAGATATTTTAGAGATTTTTTTTACATAATATAAGCCGTACTTTAGTACTTAACTCTAATAACCATGAGCACCTTCAAAATCAAAAGATAAAAGCTAGATCCGATGAAGTTATGACCGGCATCTCATTTACGAGCACCTCCAAAATATGAAAGCTAGATCCCTAGATCCAAATATTGATGAAGTTACCACCGGCATGCGGCATCTACCACTAAAACAGTAGCATTGTTAATTCTGAATAAACCTAGAAAAATACTGAGAACCGCACGTCAAATTGAGAACTTAAACATGAGTGGATAGGTTTTTACCCTCAGTTTAATTTGCTAATTCAATCATAAAAGCTTCTCATGATCATGAATAGAGAACTTCAAGATTTTACTATCTTCATGGCGAGCTCTGCCAAAAGAACATCAGGTGTGCCCTACAAGGAATGGAATTAGCAACTGAAAGGACTTATTGTGGACGTATGGATTGGTCACCACCACTGCATATGATTGCTTATTATTTCTTCTTTTAGTTCACAAGAAGAGTCCATTTTACATCTTGTTCTTTCTACCAAAGAAGAGATTCATGAGAAGGAAGAGCCGCAATCGTACTAAAAGATTGGGCAAAAAAACCTTTGAAGTGTTCAATCACTCGTCAGAACGTAGACGGAAATTAACTTGGTAAGTATGCAACGAACTCAACCACTTTCGAAGAAATATAGAGAGCCGAATCTTTATGAGACGGTACTTGCAAGTTGCAACGCTCTGCAAAGAGAACAAGAAAAAACTAGTTGAATTCACCATGTATTGTTGCA
Organism: Themeda triandra; assembly: GCA_018135685.1. Taxonomy (NCBI): domain Eukaryota; kingdom Viridiplantae; phylum Streptophyta; class Magnoliopsida; order Poales; family Poaceae; genus Themeda; species Themeda triandra. Next base: position 127,529 of record JAENPR010001337.1, read on the forward strand.
GAAATTCATGGACACCGATTTTATAGAAGCATTTAGTGAGAGAAGAATAAATTAGCATAGTATTTGCAAGGAGAATCATATGTATGAGTATGATGGGAAAGATATGTGAGTGTATATGAAAAATGTGTAAATAGCTGATCACGTAGAAGAGGCAAAATGCCACACCAGCGTCACTTTGAATATATAGCAGGCTATACCATTACCATCAGTCCATCACTCGCCGTTGCTACCACCCTCCCCACCACGGTTCCATTTCGGACACTGCACCCTGCCGGTGTGTTTGAATCATATGCCGTCGTCGCAGAGTAAACTGAGCAGCACCATGTGCCTTGCCGGCGACATAGACGCCGACGTGGGTGTTCACAACCACCTTGAAGGCCCTGCCGCCATGGCTGGTACCTGTCGGCTGTCGCGCAAGCGTGGTGTGATGGCCTCGTAGTCTCCTAGACCTGGCCGCGACGAACATGACAGCGTCAAGACTCTGTGCTAGAAAAGCGTCTATAGCAAGGTGTTAGGTGTGTGATGCTAATTGTTGTAAGAAAATGGCATGGAGATGTATATAATAATAATCAATAATCGGAGATTGATTTTCAGATCTTCCGTCTTCAAAAGAGGTGTCCAAATTGAAATAGTAGATTAGCATCCTTCCGTCTTGCTTTTAGCATAGAAGAGAAAAAGAAGATGTTTTACCAATGGTGTGCTTGATCTGAGCAATACAGTGGGGAGCTTTGCAACCACCTCATCATTGGCCCATTGGGCAAGTGTTCCAGTTGGCCGCGGCGCCGACCTACTGGCAGCTTGATCGGCCGGCAGGGGAGGCTTGGGTTTGGTTGACAGAGGTGGCTTCTCGGCATGGCGTATCGTGCTCGTTGCCACAACCCTTGCGAGCAGGACATAGAACTTGCGGGCTCCTTTGGAACGTAGGAATTTTGAAGGATCCAAGAAAAAACTCTATAAAGCCCTTTGGACAAAGAAATGTTTCCACAAATTTCTCTAAAATTCCTATTGTTTAGGTCATTCTAAAGAAATATTGGAGGAAACTAAACATGAGCTCTAGCCTCGTTGTTTTGTTTCCTATATTCTTCATGTAGGATTTGAAGTGTTAGTGCATTTTATTCCTATGTTTTTTCTATCCCTATGTTTTGTAAATCCTTTGTTTCAAAGGGAGCCGTAAAGTGGAGAATCTAGAAACACATATTTAACATGAAGGAATAGTCTAATAATCCACGCAATGAAAAGGCGTGAGGATGAAATGGAGCCTTAGCGGCGAGTGATTGGTATCCCTTTATGAGGGCACATTGGGTGATCTCTTGGTTGCCCTCACTGATTGGTTAGGTGTCTTGAGCGTACGCCCAACGGTGACATACCTTTGTGTTAGCTTCAGTAGGAAGTGGGGAACCGAGCATTAAAACCAACTAGTAAATAACACATTAGAAAATGTGCGCTAATGTTGTCGCTTTTTCACCCAACAATGGGCTATGGTTACTATTTCAACAATTTATCACATGAGGCTCATGACTCCTCTGTAGGCTCCAATGATAGACTACAAAAACACCATCTCATCGCATTTTTTTGTCCACATGGCATCCGACCCTAGCTGGCTTCCTCTAGACCACCAGACAACGTGGAGGGTTGGAGCTGCTCTAACAATTATTGTAGACATGAAAAATCTCATGCGATACATATGCGTTTGTAGGGTGCCGAAAAGATAGAGGTAGACCTAATGGTTGTCAAATGGGAGTGAACCATGAAAAGAATGTGATGCGTATGTGATGGTAGGGACCTGAAGAGATAGCAAGAGACAAGGTATACTCAATGGTTACAGTAACATGCTAGCATTGAGCTTTAGGAGAATTCATTTTTTGTTTGGTGTGTATGAACTAATTAGATTAAATTATTTATATAAAATAAGATTGTAAGTGCATTCGCCCGCTGTGGGTTTTGGATAATTAATGACAATCAAATTAGGGACTAACCGGATATTTAAGATGTATTCGCAGGTGTTAGTCCATTGAAAAAATTGAACATTTACATTTGGTGAAATAAAGCACCCCCAAATTTTGTTATGGACGAAAGGCGTTTCGACTCAACGGTTCACAATTTTACTTTTAAAATTGAGTCATAGGAAACGCCGCACTATCAAGAGGGATGCAAAGTAGATCAGCTAGATGGTGGTTAAAAGTGCTCAGGTCATTTTTATTTATGCGCTTGAGAGACACAATGCACTCACACACACTTAGAATATATTCTTTTAGTGTGCCCAGGGTGCATAGGTAGTACCGATCCTGCTGGACCGGTAGTACCGATCCAACAGGACTTCCCAGCACCCGCGCACCAAGCTGCGCAAACCGGTAGTACCGACCCTCTGGCGGTAGTACCGATTTGACCGGTAGTACCGGCCTAAGGGCGGTAGTACCGGTTGTCGCAAGTTCCTGAGGTGCGCCAACGGTTACTTTTGAAAAGCGGTAGTACCGGTGGTCTTGCACCGGTAGTACCGGTCACAGTTCTGAGTGGCGACTATATATACTTTCTCACCTCGGATTCTAACCGTTACCCACGCCATTTGCCTCACTTGCAACCTGAGAAAACAGCTCTCAAGCTCTCCCTCACCCACTCTCTCTCCCTCTTTGCTCCTAGCCCTAAATCTTAGTGATTCGAGCTAGAGAAGTGAGATTTGAGAGTGGAAAGCTTCGATCTACGACTTGAGCACTTGGATCCATCGTCTTGCCGGTTTGCTTTGTGTCTATTACTCTTGGGTTCTTGGAACCCTAGCCGGCTAGGCGTTCTTCGTGGTTGTCCGTGTTGATTCATTTGTGAGGGCACCCGAAGTGTTTGTATTACCCCTTGATTCTTAGTGGAAATCTCGAGCTAACCTTTGTGGTTGCTTGAGGGAGGAGACCTAAGTGGTCGGACCTTCGTGGTCACCTCAACAACGAGGACGTAGGAACTCCTTTGTGGGGATTGCCGAACCTCGGGATAAATATTGTGTCCTGCGTGCTTGTTGCTGTAGTGGTAGCTTCGACTACCCTATTTGTTGTTTTTGTTGTGTCTCCTCTCTCCACCTCCACTTCTTAGGTTGGGAAGGCTCGATCTACGGATTGGAGAGAAACCAATCGTTGGGAAGCACAACACCACCTCGGGAATCTTCAAGGAGCGTGTGGTAACACCTAGATCTGAAAGCAAAACTCGTTTTACTCTGATTTTGTAGAATCTGTAGGTTACAGGTAGTACCGGTGTTCTTCAGTAGGTAGTACCGGTTCTGTTATACCGGTAGTACCGATTCTGAGACACAGGTAGTACCGGTTGGTATTTGACTTCCGCATTTGAGTTTTGAGTTTCGGGTTTTCAAAAGGCCTATTCACCCTCCCTCTAGGCCAATTAGGTCCTTTCAATTGGTATCAAAGCCCGGTTCCTCGGATATACGCTTAACCGCGTGAGGAACAACATTGGCCAAGATGGATGAAGCCACTCAAAAGCAAATGATTGAGCAAATCACAGAAAAGATCTCAACTACACTACAAGTGCAGCAGCAAGAACAGATGACGAAGATGCAAGACCAACTCACCAAGTTGTCGCAGCTCTTAGAAAAGAAAAGCAGTGAATCAACAAGTGAAGGCGGCGACAAAACTCCCAAGAGCTATAACAAGATGCCATTTGAGTACAGTTCGTCGAGCAAGAGCATCAACCCCGGCTTGCCCATGATCAACCCAGGAAAGCCACCTCCGTTTGATGCTGTAAGGTATACCGATTGGTCTCATAGAATGAAGCTACATCTTATTGCAGCAAGATGTTGGGAAGTTGTGAGTGTTGGCATAGATATACCGAAAGATCCAAGTAAATGGGGACCCGAAGATGAAAGAGACTTTCATCTCAACGCAACAAGCAAACAACCTTGATCTTGCAATGCCTCAACATGGAGGACAACAACAAAGTCATAGGTATGACCAATGCAAAGCAAATTTGGGAAACCATAAGAGTTTCATTTGAAGGAGACAAGAGTGTAAGGGTTGGCAACACAGAGCTCTTACAACACAAGCTTGAGAATTTCAATATTCGTAAAGGAGAAACAACCAAGATGTTCTTCGATAGATTCATGACCATGGTAAACCAAATTAGAGCACTTGGTTCAACATGTTGGGATGACAATGCAACAAAGCAAAGAAAAATTTGTAGAATCTACGTAACAAAGAATAAAGTGCTTGCCTCTGTCATCATGGAAAAGGAAAACTATATGATCATGACACCCCAAGAAATGCTTGCAAAATTGATGCAAAGCATGAGGTCTTGGATGATGAAGCCACGGAAGCAAAAAGTGAAAGTAAGAGCATTGCCCTTTCGGCATCCCAAGGAGGTGAATCAAGCCATCACCACAAAGGTTGTTGTGGTAAGCATAAGGATGATGATGATCTTGATGAAGAACAAGCTATGTTAGTCGGCAACTACAAGAACTATTTGAGGATGAAGAAAGACAAGATGAGAAGGTATGGAGGAAACAAGCCATACAAGAAGAGGTTTTGCTATGAATGTGGTGACACCGGTCATCTTGCGGCCGATTGCCCCAACAAAGGGAAGAAGTCAAGATATCACAAACAAGGTGACAAAAAGTACAAGGACAAGAAGAAGGGTGAAGCACACATAGGTCAAGAGTGGCAATCGGACAGCGATAGTGATGATGAAGATGACAATGGGACAAGTGTTGCTACAATTGCCATTCAAGGGACTTCTACCTCGACATCACTCTTCACCAACACCTCTTCATCACCAAAACTCTTCGCCAACCTCTCCGACGATGAGGATGAAGCTCCTATTTGCCTCATGGCACTAGGAGACAAGGTACAATTTGACTCCTCCTCATCTCCATCTCATGATTGTGATAGTGATGATGAAGATGATGAGAACTATGCCTCAAATTTGTTCAAGAAATATGGTAAAGTTGCTGCAACTAAAATCTTGAAGCTAATTATGGCAAAAGATAAGCTTGAGTCATGTATTGAGTCGCAAGGGGAATTGCTCCTAAAGGAAAGGGAGAAGAACCAAGGACTTAAGGCATGTCTCTCCAAGGAAAAGGAGAAGGTTGAGAAATTGAATGTAGAATTGTCTTTAGCCAAGGACACTAATGAGCGCTTGGCTAAGGAACATTCTTCACTCAACGACTCTTTGGCTAGTGTAAAGAATGATCATAGTTTGACTCAAGAAAGCCTTACAAGCTTGACAAATAAATATCATGAGCTTGAGTTAAACTATGAGAAACTATGGACTAGCACTTCCACCTCTTCCAAGGATGCCAAAGCTTCTACAAGTAAAAACTGTGAGAAGTCCTCAAATATCAATGAAAATGCTTGTGCTACTAACCTTGATAAGCTAGCGAAGAAAAACAAGGAGATTCAAAGGTTGAACACAATTGTCAAGAATGGTTGCAAATGCAAGGATAAGCAACCGGCAAATGTGTTCAAAGCATCAAGGCACCCCATCATCAAGGATGGCCTCGGATATAATAGGTACAATGGTAAGTCAAATGGAAGGAACATGGTGAATGGAGTGGCATGTGTTAAGTTCAACAAAGGTGTACCACTTGTTGACCTTATTGATAAGGTGAACAATGCCACTCCACCTACAAGCCCACGTGCAAGCAACAAGAACAACAAGAAGCAGCAAGTGGATGTGCCCAAGCAGCAAGTGCCTATCTCACACAACAATATTTGTGATTACATGTGTTGTTGGGACAAGGATGGAAAAATTGTTGTGAGATATGTTGGTGCTCTCAAGAAGAGGCAAATCTTGAGGAGTGTTTGGGTCCCCAAGTCTTATGTATCTAACCCCCTAGGTTCCAACTCGGGACCTAAATTAAAGGCTTGAATTTGTCTTGCAGGAATACGCCTCCGGTGGACCAAAATGGGTGCTTGATAGTGGATGCACCAACCATATGACCGGGGCAGAAAGTATGTTCTCCTCCTTTCAACCAAATGCGTCATCAGGTGAAAGGATTGTCTTTGGGGACAATAGTAAAGGAGATGTTCTTGGTTTGGGTAAAGTTGCTATCTCAAATGATAATTCCATTTCCAATGTTTTACTTGTGGATTCGTTGGGATACAATTTGTTGTCCGTCTCACAACTATGTGTGATGGGCTACAATTGTCTCTTTACGGATAAGGGTGTGGAAGTCTCTAAGAGATCGGATTCCTCTATTGTCTTTACCTAGGTGAATTGAAGGGCAAGCTCTATCTAGTTGATTTTACGGCTAGTAGAGTGGGGTCCGACACTTGTTTTGTGGAAAAATCTAGCATGGGCTGGTTATGGCATCGCCGACTAGCTCATGTTGGCATGAGGAACTTGGCCGATCTCCAAAGAGGTGGACACATCCTTGGACTAACAAATGTTTCTTTTGAGAAAGATAGAATTTGCGGTGCATGTCAAGCGGCAAACAAGTTGGAGCTAAACATCCCGCGAAAAATATTGTCACAACCACAAGACCTCTTGAGCTACTACATATGGATCTCTTCGGACCCAATGCTTATATAAGCATTGGAGGTAACAAATATGGTTTTGTAATTGTTGATGATTTTTCTCGCTTCACTTGGGTATTCTTTTTGAAGGACAAAAGTGAGACCCAAGGGATCTTCAAGAAATTTGCTAGAAGAGCTCAAAATGAGTTTGAAGTGAAGATCAAGAAAGTGAGAAGTGAGAACGGGACGGAGTTCAAGAACACCAACATTGAAGCATTTCTTGATGAAGAAGGCATCAAGCATGAGTTTTCTGTTCCATACACTCCACAACAAAATGGTGTTGTGGAGAGGAAGAACCGACACTCATCGAAGCCGCAAGAGCAATGTTGGATGAATACAAGATTTAAAAGGACTTTTTGGCGGAGCGGTTTTTGGAACAAGATAAGGAACAAGACCGCCTACGAACTTCTAACCGTAAAAAGCCTAAGGTGGACTACTTTAGAGTGTTTGGATGCAAGTGTTTCATACTTAGAAAGAAATCCAAAGACTCTAAGTTTTCACCTAAGGTTGATGAAGGGTTCTTACTTGGTTATGGTACTAACGAAACATGGCTACCGCGTTTTCAATGAGACCACGGTCAAACTGAAATAGTAGACGTGACTTTTTGATGAAAGCGACGGCTCTCAAAAGGAGCAAGTCAATGCTGAAATTGTAGGCAAAGAAGAACCATCACGCCAAGTGATCAAGAAGCTAGCCACTGGAGAAGTCAAACCCGTTGAAGAAGAAGATGATGATGCACAAATGCAAATTCCTCATGGTCCTACCATGCATCATGGGTCAACCGATGCTCATGATGATGCTTCCACTGCAAGAAGGGATCATGACTCAAGAGAACAAGCAAATGATGATGCCCCACAAGACCATGAAGTCAATCAAGGAGATGATCAAGATGATCAAGACCTTGATTTTTCAATTAATCAAGGAAATGAAGATGAAGATAATGGGCCCCATCCAAAGAAGAACAACGGTGCCTCACCCAAGAGTTCATCAATCAATTCAATGGGACCATCCCGTTGATAGCATTTTGGGAGACATCAAAAGAGGGGTAACAACACGTTCACGCTTTAGCGGGTTTTTCTATGAAAATTACTCTTTGTCTCTTCCATTTTGCCGAAAAAAGGTGGAGGACGCTTTGCGGGGATCCGGACCGGGTAATAGCCATGCAAGAAGAATTGAACAACTTCACCAGGAATGAAGTCTGGTCCTTGGTGGAAAGACCCAAGCAAAATGTTATAGGTACCAAGTGGGTCTTCCGCAACAAAGAAGATGAGTACGAGCGGGTTACAAGAAACAAAGCACGGTTGGTTGCCAAAGGTTTTACACAAGTCGAAGGTTTGGACTTTGGGGAGACCTATGCACCCGTAGCTAGGCTTGAATCTATTCGTATATTACTTGCCTTTGCTGCTCACCATGATTTCAAGTTGTTTCAAATGGACGTGAAAAGTGCATTCCTCAACGCCCCCTCTCCGAAACCGTGTACGTGGAGCAACCACCGGGTTTTGAAGATCCACATTGTCCCAACCACGTCTACAAGTTTTCAAAGGCACTCTATGGGCTCAAGCAAGCCCCTAGAGCTTGGTATGATTGTCTCAAGGATTTTCTAATCAAACAAGGGTTTGAGATAGGAAAGGCCGATCCCACTTTATTTACTCGTTGCAGAGTCAATAATGATATTTTTATATGCCAAATATATGTCGATGACATTATATTTGGTAGTACTAATGATGTTCTCTCGTGAGCAATTTAGTAGGATCATGACCAAAAGATTTGAGATGTCCATGATGGGAGAGTTGACATTTTCTCAGCTGGGTTTCAAATCAAACAACACAAAGATGGCACGTTCATAAGTCAAACCAAGTACACCTCCGACATGCTAAAGAAGTTTGACATGAATGAGGCTAAGCCCATGAAGACACCAATGCCTACATTTGGACATCTTGATCTTGATAATTTCTGGGTGAAGGCCGTAGATCAAAAGGTATATCGCTCCATGATTGGATCCTTGCTTTACCTTGTGCATCTAGGCCCGATATTATGTTTAGCGTGTGCATGTGTGCAAGATTTCAAGCTAATCCGAAAGAATGTCATCTCATGGTGTTAAGAGAATTTTTCGTATCTTGTGTTCACACCTAATCTTGGCTTGTGGTATCCCAAAGGGCTCCACTTTCACTCTACTTGGCTATTCCGATTCGGACATGCGAGTTCACGAAGAATGGTAGAGAGAAAGAGTACATCCGGACATGTCAATTTCTTGGTAAGTCCTTGGTGTCATGGAGTTCTAAGAAGCAAAATTCCATTGCCCTTTCCACCACCGAAGCCGAGTATGTGGCGGCGGGTGCATGCCGTGCCCAACTACTTTGGATGAAGCAAACTTTGAGAGACTTTGGTTGTGAGCAAAGCAAGATTCCCTCTTGTGTGACAATGAGGAGCCGTCAAGCTAGCCGACAAACTCGATAAACCACTCTAGAACAAAGCACATAGACATCCGTCATCACTACCCGAGAGACCACCAAGCCAAAGCTGAGATGATATCGATGGGCAACATGTGAGCACCGAATTTTAGTTAGCCGATATCTTCACAAAGCCTCTAGATGAGTCAAGATTTTTGCTTTGAGGCGTGAACTCAATATCGTTGATTCGTAACATGGCTTGAGTTCTTGCGCACAATTGCTTGTTATAGTATAGAATGAAAACTTTTGTGAAAAAAAAATTGTGTGCCAATTTCAAAATCTATTTTTGATAACTTTAAATATGTCCATCGTTTTGTATTGTTTGCATGAAACTGACATATTTGAAGAGGTTCAAGTTTATTATATGGTTCACCACCATCTTCTATCTTTTTCTCCGTCAGTCGTTACCCAGAAGTACCGTTTTCGTCGCGGTGGTACCGTGCGCGCTCGTCGTGGCCCAAGATTTGCGCTAGGCCGGAAGTACCGCCATCCCGGCGGTAGTCTCCCTGCTTCACGTGGTACTGCTGTCCCCGAAGTTCCGCCGGCTGGCCTCGTTCTGGACGCCCGCGAACTCCCGCGCTGCCGGTAGTACCGCCGCCCTAGCCGGGTAGTACCGTCATAAGACGAGGTACCCTGGGCCCGTACCGTAGTTCCGCGTGCGCCCGCGGCCCGCGTCGCGTCGCCTCTTGCGCTACGGTAGTTCCGCCACTCTAGCGAAGTACCGAAGATATCGGTGAGTACCGCCCCATCACCGTAGTTCGGGCCGCGCATTCCCTCGATCTCGTCGCCGTCTTCGACATCGGTAGTACCGCATTCGACGGTAGTACCGCGGCCGCGTTTTCACCGCGGTATAAAGGCGCGCGGTCATTTTTTTTATCTTCCCTCGTTTCCTCCCGCCCGACCTCACACCGCGACCGGGCGGCGCCCCTTGCTCCGCGCCCGATCTCTCCTCCTCCGTCTCATCTTCCATCCTTTGAGGGGAGGTTTCCCAAGCCTTGGAGATCGCTCTCCGGTGGTACCGTGCCACATGAGCGACCCTCTCCTCTTCAAGCTCGAGGTACTTTGGTGTTTCATGCCCGATCTACCAATGTATCTTGTTCTAGCCCGTTTCCTCGTCGAGGCTCCTTCCCTTGTGGCTATACATGTGATCGGGATGCCTTGCGCGAAGCTTCCATGGTCGATTTTGCCGGCACGGAGGTGCCGCGCACGCGAACGTAGTACGGTGCTCGCACCGAGAAGTACCGATCCACCTTGGGCAGCACCTCTTTTGCACCGCTCCCTCTCGATCCTCTCGCCGCATCCCCACGTATTTGCCACGTGCCATGTGATTCTTGCGCATGACGCGTCGTCGCCAACCCAAGCGAGCCGCCACTCGTCGCCCGGCGATGCTGCCCCCGAGGAAGGCGAAGGCCTTCGTAGGCCGGGCCCGCGCCAAGGGTCCTCCTCGCTACAGCCACCCGCCAGAAGGCCGATGGCAGAGGTTCCCGCTCCGTCGCCCGCAACTTTGCGCCCGCCATCCTCCGAGCCATGCCGTCCTTGTGCAAGATAAGCCTCCGTCGACACCGTCCCGTGCTGAGGGGCGGCCATTTATCCTCGGGATACGCGGCGTCACCGATCAGATTGGTGTTGCCACGTAGACGCCTTCGGTCCTATCATCCGAGCACTACCGCGCGCAGAGCATCCCGGTGGTGGTCCTCGCCTCCCCATCGATTACTCCGAGAGGAATCGCAAAGACCGACTTAAAGACTCAACGCCGTGACAACCCATATATCTATGTCAAAGACTCCCACAAGGACTGAGGTTTTGGTCTCGCCGTGAGTGACTACTACAACTCCATCATTCTCGAGGATGGTAAACGCCGCTCCACTCCTCCTCTCATTAAGCATCAATATGTTGTCTTCACTAAGATCAAAGGTGTCACTGCCGAGTTGATGCAATCCTCACAAATTGGATGAATGGCGCATCATGCCACTCATGACCTTTGTGCATGATTGAAATCGAGGAGGTCAGGTGTCGCCTTCCGGGCGACTCTTGGATTGATTCTACCAACATGGTCCTTCACCGGCTCTCTATGGGTATTCACTACAGCCGGGACTATGTCACCTTCTCTCGCCTCGCTTGGATTTGATCACAAGGACCTGGGTCAGCCTCTCTTTCTCGATATTTATCCCCTATGGGGTTTGGTCGTGTGGACATGGCCGCTCGCATTTACACTTCGACTCTCTTGTTGATGTTGACCACTCACCTCAAGCCCGAGTTCTTTTGTCTTGAACCATCTCTTCCGTGCCACCATTGATCCCAAGATAGGAGAGCAGGACCGACGTAAAGATGCTCCTAAGCTTCGTGTCGCTTGGGGTTAATGGTGGCCGATTCCAGGTTCGAGTTCTTATGGTCCAAGATTAAGGAAGTCATGAAATCCTGATGAAGTTCTACCTTTTGCTCCATACATCATGTATATCATTGAGCAAGTAGTTGGCTATGAGTTTTACAAGGACACCAAGCATAAACCCTATACCCCAAGAAAATATGTCCCGGCCCCAAGTCCGGGCGTCGCCGGGGCTTCTTGAATTGAAAAACTTATGCAAATACAAGCAAGCATATGAATATGCACATATCAAATGCAATCAATCAAGTTCATGAGCTTGCTCCCCCTACTTGTGTTCCTCTTAATCGAGAATTTTATCCTCCTCCATTCTTTAATGTTGCTCCTCTTGATCCATGTCCATTTTCTACTCCCCTTTGTATGCTTCTTCGCATTCTCCCCCCTTTGTATGCTTCTTCGCACTATCTTTGTACAATTCTCTCCCTTTGTCATCAATGACCATAAGGTATGCAGCAATACCACTTGAAGATACCACATGTAAGAAAAATTCTCTTGATGCAAAGGATTGGAACTAGGGGTTGATGGTTGAGTCTTGAATCTTCATTTTGATGGACAACACCATATGTTGGAATGACACCACTTGTAAAATCCACATGTAGTTGCAAGGAATCCACTTGTAACTATGCATTGGGCACTCCCCTTTGTCATAGCACCAAAGATACTACATGTAGGTCATTTGAAGTTTCTTTGTCTCTAATACCGATGAAGTGGGGCTCCTCCCTATGACAAAGCATGAGTCAAACCAATGTAGTAAACACTTTCTTGTCGGTGAGGGTAGCTTCTCTTGATTTGAATTGATCACTTTAAAGTTGAGGATCACTTGTGGAACCATCATCTTGATGTACTAGATATCACTTGAATGAAAACCATGTGTACCATACCACTTGTGGGAACACCACTTGAAGATAGTGATAAGGACTAGACATTTCTTGCAAGAACTATCATTATGGTAACCACTTGTTGGATTTATCATGAATAACCAATTCTTGAACTTGATAGTCTTCATGAGCTTCTATTTCTTTGACTTGAGCCAATATGAATCACTTATAAACATCCAAGTCGGTTTGAACCAATGACAAGCTTCTTCACACCTCACTAGAAGGGTTATCTTGTCAATGTTGTACTTGAAACTTATATGCAATTCAAACTAGATCAAGTACTTGGGTTCACTAGCTCATGAACAAACTCATACTCATACCACTAGATAAATCAAACAATCAAGCAATAGTGGTAGACTATGAATTTAAAACATTTCATTGTTATGCATGATCCTAATAAGCATGTACTATATGCACTAATCGCATACTAGTAAGGGATGAAATGATCATGCACAATACAATGATACCTTTGCTATGTTGGAGTAGAGGATAGTCACATAGATTCCAATTTCATTACTCCATAGCAATGTGAAGTCCATTTATAAGCTTGATGAAGCCAATAGATACCATGATTGAATACCATGCTTCACCCATATGAGATGAAAACCCACTTGAGATCAAGTGCACTTTCTTGTTGTGGTTGGCGCTTCTTCTTGTGATTCTTGCTTGCATGAGAGAATACCACTTGAATGGGTACCACTTGTGCACCACTTGTATTATTTCTTGACTTGTCATGTATTGCTCTCTATCTTGGGTGTTGCTTGCTTACTTTATCAACCTTTTGATTGCTTCTTAGAGCATCTCCAATATCTCTTGGATCACCAAGAATTATCCTTGACACTCACTTGAATTGCCTTTCTTTGATTGATCCTTTGAACTTGATATGATGAATCACTTGAAATCTTCCTTAAGTCCTTTTCTTTCTTGTTTAAGTTCTTTTCTTTCTACCAAATCTTCAATTTGTCACTAGAACTTAAACTTCATCTTCATCTTGAGTTTGATCTTGATCTTCGATTTGAGTACCCAAGTAGTGTAACAAATACACTTCACAATCAAATGACCTTGTACTCATTATTCTTCATGCTTAGACCAATTCAAAATCAAACTTAGGTTCCTCAACCACTTGTAAACATGAAACCAACTTGAGGACCTTTCAATTTGAGTGACTCTTGATATAACCAATGATAGTTACTTTTCTGAGATCTGTACTCTTCAAAGAATAATTCATATCTCACAATGTACAGCTCCAAATGCCATGAAATTTGGTGGAGATGTGCAACATTGAGTATACTAGCAGCTATAAAAATTTGAGCTTCATTGGCCTTCTTTTCAGCTAGCTCGAGATTCTAAATATTTGGACCAGTTTTAAGCAATTGAGCTATGCCTCTTCAAATTGAGTCAAACTTGATATCAATTTGTTTTAATACCAACACAAGACATATATCCATTCAAACCACTTATTAAGTCATCTTGTGATCATATCCAACCAAACTAATTCAAATTTGACTACTAAGCAATTAATCCATTCAATCATCTCATAGCAAGCAACATATGCATATATCCAATTCAATCAACTCATATGCACCCAAATGAATAGATCAACTAGGAATATACCTTTGATAACTCATGATCATCCATTAGCAAGCTTCAACTCAAATAATTTGCAAGCCTTCGAATACCAATTGATTACCACAACTTGATTATTGCACTTGTATGTTGTAGCACATTGGACTTCACTAGTCATGACTTGGCATTGGGAAAGAAATAGTACTAAGCTTCAATACTTGATTCAATCAAATGATGAATGAAATGAACTCAATTGAATCAAGTCTCCAATGCCATGGTACCTACACAATCATCCACTTTTTGATGGTACCCAAACATGTTTGGGTCCTCTCAAGTTAGGAGCCACATACCTAGGCAAAGCCTTAGTATGGATAGCGGGATGTTTTGCAATAGAGACCGTAGAGGTACCATTACCATCCTTTCTAAGCATATTATTTGCATCAATTGAAATAGGCTTAGAATTGTTACCTAGGGACATGAATGAGCCATGTGTCCCCTTTCACATGAATAACATCTTCTTTCGATTGAGCCTTTTCTTCATTGCTCATGTGATGCTCTTCATTGCCTTGCCTCTTTTGAGTTGCTTGAGCCTTCTTCTCAAGCTTGGTAGGACACCAGGCATAGTGTCCCATCTCTCCACACTTGAAGCACTTGATGTGAACCAAATCTTTCTTCTCTTGATTCTTGCTCATCATCATCTTGGCATCTAGAATAAGAGTTGGATGCCTTGAATAAGCTCTTCCACCCCTTCTTGTTTTCTTCTTCTTGATCTTCAAGTCATCAATTTTAACTTCATTGTTGATCTTGACTAGATCTTGGGGTTTTGGTTGAGGCTTCTCATGCTTGAGCCTCTCTTCTTCTTTCTTCAACTTGAGCTTATCTTCATTGGGGCAAGTTTTGCGAGATGTCCTTTTCATGGCATTGATAGCACATGAAATGAGATAGATTTTCTTCTTCTTGCCTCATCATCTTCTTGGTCAACTTTCTTGCTCCCTTTGTCACCTTCCTCTTCTTGATGAAGCCAAGGCCACTCTTGTCATGAGAGCTCCTTTGACTCTTCAACATTTTCCGGAAGAGGACTTTGGAGTTGTTGCACCTCTCTAGCTTGTTGCTCAACTTCTCCACTTTCTTGAGCTCATTGTTCTCCTTCAAAATGTTAGTCTCACTAGACAAGGAAGTAGAACAAGCATCTATATGTGAAGAACATGGCATAGCAAGTAAAACATCACAAGAGGTGGATACATGCTTCTTCCCTACATCACAAAGGTTAGTCATATGTGATTGATCATTCAACCCAAGTGATGAGCTCTCACTAGTTTTAATTTCTTCAATGGAAAACTTCTTAGTGAGAAAAGCATGATCTTGCAACAAAGTTTCATGAGCAACACTAAGTTCCTCATGGGCCAAGTTTAACACATCATGTGAACAATTAATAACATAAAGTAGATGCTTTTGTTGTTCACATGTTGTCTTTAGAAAAGAGTTTTCATTTTCAAGTTTCATTATTTTGGCTTTCTCTTTTTCCAAAGATATGGTCATGCTAGCAAGTCTACTAACAAGCTCATCATATGAATCATGATCAATCACATTGCAACTTGATACCTTAGTGTCACCTTGTGACATGAAGCAATATGACGATGTTGGAGAGCTTGTGGTTGCATCATCATTGGAGCATGATCCATCATCGCCGTCAAGTGTGCTTGAGGTAGAATCATCACTTGCATCACTTGAGGCAACATCTTCCATCTTGTCAAGTGAGCTTGAGTTAGATTGATCATCTTCCTCACTTGACCATGAGGTGGAGCAATCCTCCACAACAACCTTGTTATGGTCATGCTCAATAACCTCATGTGCCACCAACATGGACTCCACATCGGAGGCCGCTCCATACTTCTCATTGAGGTATACCCAAATCTCATGCGCGGACTCAAAATCCATGATCTCTTCAAATATGCTATCATCCAAAGATCTATAGAGAATGTTAGTAGCTTGGCAATTGAGAGTGAAGCAATTCTTTTGTGCTTGAGTTTTCCTTTCAATTGCACAAGAGAAGCCCACATCTACAATCCACCACATTTGAGGAGAAATAAACTTAAAATTGCATGACATCCAATTTCTCCACCGTGCAAAGTGTGTGCCATCAAAAATGTGTGGACACTCAACATCTAGCCCATAATCCGCCATCCTCTCGGGTGAGTTAAGACCACTAAATGAGAGACCCGACTCCCAGAATTACCACTTGTAAGGTCGAGATGGCGGACTAGAGAGGGTGAATAGTCCTTTAAAACTAATCGCTCCGGCTAACCGATATAAGTGCGGAATTAAATCTATCGGCCTAACAAGACTCACCCCTCTATCTATGTCTCTAGATGCACCTTATATAAAAAGATCCTAAACAAGAAGACAAGGTGCCAATCTAGCTAGTGCACACTAAACAAGTCTAGCTTGCAAGGTCACACAAACCTAAGCAGCTAGTACTTTAACAGCCGGGTGTGCACCTACACAATTCTAATGAGCAAAAGCACAAAAGCCAACCTAAGCTCACTAGATGCTCATGGACAAGCTACACAAGCCAAACCCAAGAGCTCAAACTTACTTAACTACACAAGCTAAGCAAGGCAACTTACTCTACTTCTAGCTACACAAGCAAGAAGGTGATTAACAAGCTACTCAAGCTAACTAACCACAAGAGCAACTACACAAGCTATACAAGAATGTAAGAAAAGTAAATGCTAAAGCTTGTGAAAGAGATTGCAAACCACCGCGAAGTGTGGTGTGAGAACCTCTAAGTAATATGGCCCACATGCACTAATCCTTGTCTTACCGAGACCTCGATTACTATGCATGTGTTCCACACAACTTAACAAGCTACGTCGGGTGTCTCGGGAAACCCGAATCATCCACGAATCTTTGTTGGATCGATCATTATAAGAGACATTGCAAGGTATTACACAGTTTTATACAAATAAAATATATCGTAGTAAAAGTGCGGAAGTATTAGGATATCATAAGTTTACAAATCATTTATAAATAAAACTTTACAATAATAAGTTATGTTGATTACAACCATAGTAGTGGAATATCATTACTTAACTTTATGATTCACCAAAACGTAGTGCTCTGCCCAGGAGCCAAACAAATTACTCGACGTCCTCACTTGACGGACACACAACAACAAGGGTAGAACAAACCCTGAGTACAAAAGTACTCCGCAAGACTTACAGACGAAAAAGAGGGAGAAGACTCGGGAATGAAGCCAGATAGGACAAGGTAAGGCTTAGCAAAGAATCAAAGTATTTTGCGTTAAAAGCACTAAACTAGTTTCAACCTCAAGTTTTACTTTCCGGATTAGTCATTAGAATCTAAGGTGAGCTTAATCTAGCTTGTCTGGTTACAAGCAGATCAAGATAATTCACGGAGATCACCTTCTTAGTCTTCCAACAAATTCCATCAAGTTCCATAAGTTACTATGATGCAGGTCAGGTGATCGAGTCTCATAACCGAGGAGCACGGCGATTCGAATCGATTATACCCAGCTGGGGATCCCTAATCACACGATATATATGTAGAACCACATCTTGCATATATCAACCTTCACTCGGATCTTCCAAAACCAACCCGGTCTCGCGCCACCCGAGAATACCGCGCCTCAAAATCCAGAGGACCAAGCCCACAGTGAGGGTAACTCGTATTCCGCCATCTCTCCACTCAAAGGTGCGCGGTGATCCGTTCCGATGATGGAATAAATGGGTCTTAGGCTTACCATAGTATGTGATTAGTTGCAAGGCTCGAACCACGGCGGCCCTACAACGATACGGTCCTTAATCGACACTTGCCGGAAACACTACATCCTTAACCCGCATGCAAGTTACCCGACCGGTCTCAACTTCATTAAAAGATGTAACTCGATCCAGACGGGCGTTACATCGAAACGTCTTTTTCGACGCCCAATCCAACCGTACGATCAAAGGTAGCATTTGCGAGTAACAAAAACTTTACCGACAGGGTAAGCACTTCCTTTTGAAAATATTTTCGAAATCGAACTAAATTAGCAAGGCTAAGCATTGTTACGTATTTTCAAATCAAAACGGTTTCAAGGATGACGTTGGAATAATCAAGGTAGTCAATGCGTCAAGTAGGTTATCACTCAACGCCTCTTATCACTTAATGCAACAATACATACTCAAGTGATAAAACTTTTGCAAAACAAGGAATGGTTGATGGATCCTGGGGCTTGCCTCAGTCGGTGTAAGACGTTCTTCAACGACGTATCCGGAAGATGACCAATCACCAAAGATGGATTGACTTCTTCAGGAACTTGAGTTGACTCGACAACAATTCCCACAGAAACTAGATCGACCGGACTCTCCTCGACCCACTGGGACTACACGGGGTAAATAAAATGCTTCAACATGATGAATATAAATATGATGCTCGACGGATGCTAAACAAGATTATAGACAAGCGCAAACAATTAATTAAAGTGCCGAAGGTCATTAGGGTTGATGACCTAAAGTCTTCACTTTCAAATCCAAAGTCAAACAATTAATTAATAACTAGAAGAAATTAAATCCTAAAACAAAAGTTGTCAAATTTATTTCAAAAATTAATTTTAAGTAGCTTATATCAAAAACAGTGCACCAATAAATTTTCATGATTTTTGGATAAATAAATAAATAACTAAAAATCGAGAGAAGTCTCATTTTTCAATTAAAAGAGGTAATTTTTGAACATATCAAAACTACTCAAATTTGGCATTTTGAATTTTCCTAGATAAAGGACATCACTAGGAACACACAAAAATTTTTCAGAATTTTTGGAGCAACACACAATTTACTATGAATTTTGAAATAATAAAACATTTTCTCGCCTAAAAAGAAATGGAAAAGGATTTAGAAAAAAGGAAAGGCCCGATTTGGGCCGAAAGTTGACAGGCTCGGCCCCGGCCTTTGTGACCGATCGGCCCAAACGGAGCAGGCCGGCCCATCCAACTCGACCGAGCTGGGCCTAAGCGGGCGCGGGGAGCTCGCCGGCGATTCCTCGCCTGGGCGGGAGGTCCTAGGCGGCGAGGCCCTAGCCCTACGTGATCTGGAAGACGGCGCACCCGGTTGGGCTGGGCGACCTGGCGGCTGGACGGCGGCGCGCATGCTCGCCGCGGCCGGCCATGGCGGAGCGCGGAGGCTGCGGTGCTATGGCGGGGAAGCTCGTCGGAGCTTCTCCGGCGCGCGCGCGCGGGGAGGCTACGCTGGATGCGATGAGCGGATGCGCCGAGCCCAAGTGAGCCAGCCCGTGGCCCTATCGGCCTCGGCCTTGACGCGGGCGACGACGGCACGGCGAACTGGGCGGCGAGACACGCGGCCGGCGTTTACGGGGACCTAGAAGCCAGGAAGGCACAGCCGCAGAGCTCACCCCGTGACGTGCGCTTGAAAGATGGAAAGGATGGACGGTCGGAGAGGAGCCGGGCGGTGGCGGAAATGGCGGCAACTCCGCGGCGCGTCGGCGTCCGGCGTGACCCGGGCATCAAACGAAGACCAAGGAGCGCACCGTGAGCAGCGCATCAAGGCGAAAGCACGATGGCAAGAGGAATCGAGAAAATGGCCAAGGACGACGACGAACGGCGGGCGATTCTCGAGAATCTGTTCCAGTCCGGGGAGAAGAAAAAGGGCGGCGGCGATTCTAGCGGGAGCGGGCGCCATGATCAAGCTCAACGGACTCCAAGGCGAGGCGGGTGCGGTGGTGGTTTTTGTTTTGACGGGGCGACGAACGGCGACGGCGTGCGGAGCGCGGAGCTCGAGCGGCAATGGCGGCGGCGGTCGAGGCGAAGGATAAGGAGGAGGGGGAGGGTCGGCCGGGGTCTTGATGGCGCGGGGCGGGGTCGGAGACGGCGACACGGCGGAGAAGGTTCGCGGCGGTCGCCCGGCCCTCGGCAACCGGCGGCGACCGGGCGCATGGCCGGGCGGCATGGCCGAAATTTGAGGGCGCCGGTGGGACGAAAGACGGGGACGTGATGACGTCAGCACGGTGTCGAGATTGAAATTTTCAAATTGCTCCAAAATTTTGAACTAAAGTTGAAAAACTCCAAAAAGCAACCCTAGCTAATTTTTCATTCTCTACAACTTTCTCAACTGGCACATTTTCAAATTTTGCAAGGAAAATTGAGTTTGAATCAAATTTTGAAAAGGGGCAAAAACCCTAGAATAAAATATTTGAAATTACTTTGGATTTTTCTAAATAACTTGAAAAACTCCAAAACTATGGAAAACTCAACTTTTCAAACCGCACATTTTCTCCAAAAAAGATGTTTTTCCAAAATATGCATAGTTTTGAATTATGGTTTGAAATTGAAAAGGGGACAGCGTTCGGAAAGCCGTATTTTCAAATTTATTTGAAATTCTTTTTGAAAACTTGAAAAACTTTGTTCACCAACATTGTAGGTCTCAACAAGCCCTACAATATTGCTTTTTGGACCAACCCCAAATTTTTTAGATTTTGAACTAGGGAAAAGGGGTAAAACGGAGTTTTGTGGAAACGGGGTTTTCAAAATGAAATCGCGTTTGATCGAGCCGACACACCTCTAGGCTATCAAAAGCGGTAACAAACATTATCTCGGAGGCACAATCAACCTAGAATATAAATCTTGTTTTAGTGAATGCATATCGGGTTAACCTAATATGAATGCTTTGCGACTAAACATGATGACATGTCGGAGTTTTAGGTAATATAACATCGAGATGTTACAGCCTTTTCCTTAAAAGAAATCTCGCCGAGATTTAAAGCCTTGGGTTAGGTAATGGAAAAGGAAATGTGTCAAGCAAACACATCTCAAACAAGTACATAGGAAAGGGGTTTTTTTACAACTCACACTAGACCGATTACAACTCATAGAGGGAATTATAACTTAGATAGAAGCATAGAACTCGGAAAATTTTTACGACGAGATATTCCTCGTACTCCCAAGTAGCTTCTTCTTCGAGTGCACGCGTTAACTTGTATCTTGTACCACTTGATTGTTACGCCCCGGGTGACACGATCTTTACGATCTAGAACCTACGATAGGATACTACGAATAAGTTAGATCGGGCTCAAGTTCAATCCCTTCCACATCAATAATTTTGTCAGGGCGTCGAAGACACTTGAGTTGTGACACATGAAATACATTGTGTACGGGTGACAAATGTTTAGGCAATCGCAAACGGTATGCTACCTTCCCACATTTTGCCAAAATTTGAAAGGGACCAATGTAACGAGGTGCTAATTTTGCCTTTAACTCCAAAGCGACTAACTCCCTTCATGGGTGATACTTTCGCATATACATAATCTCCTTTGGCAAACATTAGAGGTCGACGCCTCTTATGCATAACTCTTCGTCGAGATTGAGCTACTTTCAAATTGCTTTCTGTCCGTCTAACCTTTTTTCCTTTCTCTTTCACAAGATCAACCGAAAAACCATCTCTCATAGGGTTCTCGACCAATTCAATGGATCCGACATCTGCGACCATATAGTGCTTCAAATGGTGCCATCTTGATACTTTCTTGGATAACCGTTGTTGTAAGAGAACTCTGCTAATGGTAAACATTCATCCCCACTTTTCTCGGGAAAATTCAATACACAAGACCTCAACATGTCCTCGAAACTTGATTGACTCTTTTAAATACGACCATCGATTACGTGGATGATATTTGAGCTATAAAGAGATTTTGGTGCCCATAACCTTATGGAATTGCTTCCAAAATTGTGAGACAAATTGTGTTCCCTATCGGAAACAATAGTCCTTGGTACCCCATGAAGGCTTAAGATACGTGTAATATATAACTTAGCATATGTCAAAGCTGAATGATCTGTCTTATTTGGAATAAAATGAGCTGAATTTGTGAGTCGATCCACACAACCGGATGGAATCAAATCCTCTTGATGTCTTGTAAGCCCACTATAAAATCCATGCGATATCTTCCCACCCAAGCGGGAATAGGCAATGGTTGCAATTCTCCCGGACTTTAAGTGCACGGCTTTCACTTTTTGACAAGTGTCACATCGCGACATATCGAGCAATTTCTTATCTTCATTTTTGTCCACGGAATCTCGTTTCAAATCATGGTACATCTTATTGCTTCCTGGATGAATAGAGAATCTTGAAAGATGTGCTTTCATCGAGGATCTTTTGACGTAACTTTCAGGAATTTTTGGTACGACCCGGTGATTCTTGAGCCATATAACATCTCGCTTCATCAATTTCATAAACAGATATTTTTCCTCTCTAACTTTCTCCTTGATATGTTCCATACCTTTATTATCTCTCTCGAGCAATGATAATTTGATCTCGGATAGTTGACTCCATAGAAATGTTAGTCGATCGCCTTGTTGTATCATCTCTATGCCCAACTTTTCTATCTCATGACATAAAGAAATATCCGGGGGCTTCAACGTCAAAGCAGTTGCAATGAATTTTTCGACTAAGTGCATCGGCAACCACATTTGCCTTACCGAGGATGGTAATGCGCCCGAGATCATAATCTTTAATCGGTTCTAAACATCTTCTTTACTCATGACTCATTCTTCTTGAGTGAAGATATACTTCAAACTCTTATGATGCAATGTATAGATAATACGGGTTTTACCAATGAGATAATGACGCCAAATCTTCAAGACATGAACAACGGCAGTAACTCAAGATCATGGTTGGATAGTGCTCTTCATGACGTTTGGTGTCTTGATGCATAGCCTTAATAACTTTGCCCTCTTGCATCGGTACGCAACCAAGACCAATGCGGAAGCATCACAATAAACATCAACTTGCTTCCCCATATGGTTGAGCTAAAATCGGAGCGGTAGTCAATGACTTCTTTAAGGTGAAATGCCTCCTCGCACTTAGGTGACCAAACAAACTTGGTTTGATTCTTCAACAACTCAATTATAGGCTTAGCTACCTTTGAATAGTTAGCAATGAATGCGATAATAACGCCATTCCAAGGAACTACGGACCTCGGAAATGGTGGTTGGTGATTTTCCAATCTAGAATATCCTTTACTTTACTAGGGTCACGAGTTATGCCCTTAGCAGATAAAACATATCCAAGGAATTGCACTTCCTTAAGCCAAAACTCACATAGCCGAACCTAGCATATAAGCGATGTTCTCTCGGGCGTTCTTGAGAACTATTCGAGGTGTTCAACATGTTCTTCTTCATTCTTGGAATAAATCAAGATATTATCGGTGAGGACCACTACAAAGCAGTCCAGGATTACGGCATGAACAACGAGTTCATCAAATATAAGAAATGAGCTTTGTGCATTTGCAAGTCCAAAGACATAACGAGATACTCATACGGACCATATCCTAGTTGTAAATGCGAGTCTTTGAAATATCTTCGGGACGAATCTTGATCGATGATGGCGGCCGAAGATCGATCTTTGAAAATACCTTTGCTCCTAGCAATTGATCTAAGAGCGAGATCAATACGGTGAGGATACTTATTTTTGATAGTCACTTCATTCAATGGACGATAGTCAACACACAACCTCAAGGTTTTATCTTTCTTCTTTACAAAGATGTTTGGACAACCCCAAGATGAACTACGGCCAATACGATAAAACCTTTATTAAGCAATTCTTTCAAGCGAGCTTTAAGTTACGCAACAATTACGGTGGTGCCATTCTATATGCTCTTGGATATTGGGGACGGTACCGGGCTTCAACTCAATTGCAAACTCCTACATTTCTATCGGGAGGTATACCGGGTAACTCATCGGGAAATACATCTGAAATCTTTAACTACAAGGATATCTCGAATCTCCTTCCACGGAAGTTGCACAAACTCTCTTATTTGCTCTTAGGAGTTAGGAATTGAATAAGCTTTCAGCTGCGACTTGCCATCGAGATAAATTCACTTTTATAGTTGGGTTCGGGGTATCAATAATAGCTCTCTCGACTCATCCAGGTTCATACCTAGGATCACATCTATATCCGATCCTTTAGAACAATCATTGATGTGGGAAAGATATGTCCACCCAATTCTATGGGTACACGATGTACCATTTCCTTAGTACATACGCCCTCGGTGGTTGAATAAAGAAATTTTCTTTTGTTTCTCCAATTGGGATCTCATGCTTCATAACAAATGTCCGATTGATGAATGTATGGGATGCTCGGAAGTCCAAAAAAGTATAAATCTTGAGTGATTGGCAACTTGGAACATACCCATCAAAATAGGCTCTCCCTCGGGGAATATTATACACTTTGGCGTGTAAAAGACACGCCCAATTTTCTTCTTAATTTGGCTCTTCTGTTGATTACGATGTGACACGGAAGTACTTAGAACATTGGAATTGTCTTGGTTTTGGATGTGGCCGAGTCCTTGTAGAGTGACGAGACTTTCCACAATTGTAACATGGGTAGTTACGTATTTGTAAAGTGGGTTTTCGAACGCTAGGAGCATTCGGTAGCGTGGATAAGAAGAGCTTCACAGCTGGGGCCGGGACAAGTGCTGGCTGCGGGACTTGATGCGGGCTGGATGATAAGGAGTATGAAAATGATTTATAGGATGACGGATCATCTTCGAGGGCGTTTAAACTCTTGCTGAGGATTGATATTGAGCCTTCTTCTCCTTGGCCTTCTGGTGCTTACGATTAACGGCTTCGCAAGTGATAGCAATATCAATGTAAGTAAAATGTAGTATTAAGAGTAGCACTAGAAATCATCATACGAATCTTACTATCCAGGACCCCTCAAGAAGTAACCCTTCTTTTTATCATGTATCAACATACTCGGGTGCACATCTTGCAGGATAAGTGATTAAACTCGCTCACATCTTGTCTGACGGACATATCACCTTGTTGTAAAGATAAAAATTCTTCCTTCTTAACTTTCATAACACCTTGTGAAACATAATGAGTGCGGAAAGCTTCACGAAACTTCTGTCCATGTGATCTACGATGACCGATGGGTTGTATGGCAACAAGGATTTTCCCACCAAACTTGCCGCCCGGCACCTCTCCCCGGTTGTTGAGCGCAAATAGTGGCTTCGAACCGTACAAGGAATGAGATCAAACTTTTGGCGCATAGTGCGGGAGCCAATAATCGGCTTCAAGAGGTTCATTTGCCTTGGTGAAAGCCGGTGGGCGAGTGGCTGCGAAATCAAAATCACGTGACCTCATTACCATTATTAGACCATGATTACCACTGAGTGATATTACGATTACGAGCTAGAATAGTTGTAGCATTGACCGGAGCGGCAAGGGTATCGGTCAAGCTAGGTTGAGCTTGGTGGAGGATTGGAATCCTCCACCCCATTTTGAGAAATCCCGCAGCATCGGATGCTCGGGTATGAACGGGCATGTTTGTTGAATAACAAGCCAAACTTTTAAACTCGAGCTTTCGGCAAAAGATAGGATCAAGATTAAAGAATAGATAGGTGGGATCGAAGGCTAGCGGGAATAGGATTGATACTACCTAACCCAATTCACATTAAGAGGGAAAGTATTTATTAACGGGTTAATTAAGCATGATGCATGAACGGACCTCGTTCTAAGCTTAAAAGACTTTAATGTAACACATACTTAGCAAAGTAAACTTCTATAAATAGGGCATTATAACATGATATTCCACCATAAACTTTGAAACATAAACTAGGGCTATAGAAGTGAGCATAGGTAAGAGATAAGCAATTTGGACCAAAATAGTCAAGTTAAATTTTTATTAGATCCAAAACCTTTTGAAGTTTTCGCAAAGGAATACTACAATAGCTCTAGAATAACGAACCGGCTACGATACCATTTGTAGCGAGAACCTCCTAAGTAATATGGCCCATGCACTAATCCTTGTCTTAACAGACCTCGAGATTACTATGCATGTGTTCCACACAACTTAACAAGCTACGTCGGGTGTCCTCGGGAAACCCGAATCATCCACGAAATCTTTTCGGCTTGGATCGATCATTATAAGAGACATTGCGGTATTACAACAGTTTTATACAAATAAAATATATCAGAGTAAAAGTGCGGAAGTATTAGGATATCATAAGTTTACAAATCATTTATAAATAAAACTTTACAATAATAAGTTATGTTGATTACAACCATAGTAGTGGAATATCATTACTTAACTTTATGATTCACCAAAACGTAGTGCTACGCGAGCCAAACAAATTACTCGACGTCCTCGCTTGACGGACACACCTTGAGGGTAGAACAAACCACAGTACAAAAGTACTCCATGAAGACTTACCGACGAAAAAGAGGGGAGAAGACTCGGGAATGAAAGGACGAGGATAGGACAAGGTAAGGCTTAGCAAAGAATCAAAGTATTTTGCGAGAAAAGCACTAAACTAGTTTCAACCTCAAGTTTACTTTCGGATTAGTCATTAGAATCCTAAGGTGAGCTTAATCTAGCTTGATTACAGATCAAGATAATTCACGGAGATCACCTTCTTAGTCTTCCAACAAAATTCCTTCAAGTTCCATAAGTTACTACGATGCGGGTCGAGTGATCGAGTCTCCATAACCGAGGAGCAACGACGGTCGAATCGTTATACCCAGGGCAGGGATCCCTAATCACACGATATATGTAGAACCACATCTTGCATATATCAACCTTCCTCGAATCTTCCAAAACCAACCCGGTCTGCGCCACCGAGAATCATGCGCCTCAAATCCGAGGACCCGAGCCCACCGGGTAGCTTCGTATTCCCGCCATCTCCCTCCCGGTCTTGCGGTTATCCGTTACGATGATGGAATAGGCTGGGGTCTTAAGACACCATAGTATGTGATTAGTTGCAAGGCTCGAACCACGGGCGGCCTAGCGATACGGTCCTTAATCGACACGGTCGGAAACACTACATGCAACCGGATGCAAGTTACCCGACTAGGTCTCAACTTCATTAAAAGATGTAAGCGGTGATCAGAGACGGGCGTTACATCGAAACGTCTTTCAGCCCAATCCAACCGTCGATCAAAGGTAGCATTTCTTGAGTAACAAAAACTTTACCGAGGAGTAAGCACTTATTTTGAAAATATTTTCGAAATCCGAACTAAATTAGCAAGGCTAAGCATTGTTACGTATTTTCAATCAAAACGGTTTCAAGGATGGCGTTGGAATAATCAAGGTAGTTAATGCGTCAAGTAGGTTATCACTCAACGCCTATCACTTAATGCAACAATACATACTCAAGTGATAAAACTTTTGCAAAAACAAGGAATTGGTTGATGGATCAGGCTTGCCTCGAAAGTCGGTGTAGACGTTCTTCAACGCCGTATCGGAAGATGACCAATCACCAAAGATGGATTGACTTCCTCGGGAACTTGAGTTGACTCGACAACTATTCCCGGAAACGGAATCGGCAGGTCTCACCGATCCGTGCAGGGGACTACACGAGATAATTAAAATGCTTCAACATGATTGAATATAAATATGATGCTCGACGGATGCTAAACAAGATTATAGACAAGCGCAAACAATTAATTAAAGTGCCGAAGGTCATTAGGGTTGATGACTAGGGTCTTAACTCAAATCAAAGTCAAACAATTAATTAATAACTAAATTAAATCCTAAAACAAAAGTTGTCAAATTTATTTCAAAAATTAATTTTAAGTAGCTTATATCAAAAACGGTGCACCAATAAATTTTCATGATTTTTGGATAAATAAATAAATAACTAAAAATCGGAGAAGTCTCATTTTTCAATTAAAAGAGGTAATTTTTTGAACATATCAAAACTACTCAAATTTGGCATTTTGAATTTTTCCTAGATAAAGGACATCACTAGGAATACACACAAAAAATTTTCAGAATTTTTTGGAGCAACACACAATTTACTATGAATTTTGAAATAATAAAACATTTTACGCCTAAAAAGAAATGGAAAAAGGATTTAGAAAAAAAAAAGGAAAGAAGGCGGGTAGAAAGTGGACGGCTCGGCCCGGCCAGTGGCTTTGATCGGCCCAAACGTGGCAACCGGCCCGTCCAACTCGGCCTAGGGTTGGGCGCGCGGCAGACGGGGCTCGCCGGCGATTCCTCGCGGCGGCGAGGTCTAGCGCGAGCCCTAGCCCTACGTGATCTGGCGGCACGGCGCACACAGTGGGCTAGCTAATGGGGCGGCAACGCGGCGGCGCATGCTCGCCGGCGGCCATGCCGGAAGCGCGGGCTGCGGTGCGGCGGGGAAGCTCGTCGGGCTTCTCCGCGACGGCTACGCGCTAGGAAGGCTACGCGATGCGGCGCGGGATCACGCGCGAGCCCAAGGGACGCGGCGCGAGGCCCATCGGCCTCGGCCTTGGACGGGCGACGCGCGCGACGGCACGGCGGGGCCGCGCGCGAGACCCACGGCGGCCGGGCGCCTCGGGGACCTAGAAGCCAAAGGAAGGCACGGCGGCTGCGGGGGCTCACCACGGGTGACGTGCGCTTGAAGATGGAAGGATGGACGGTCGGAGAGGGGAGGGCGGGCGGTCGCGGAAATGGCGCGCGGCGAACTCCGGCGCGCAACGTCGGCGTTCCGGCGTGTCTGGGCATCAAGCGAAAGACCAAAGGGCGCATCGTGAAAGCGAGCATCAAAGCCCACGATGGCAAGAGGAATCGAAAATGGCCAAGGACGGCGACGGATTACGGCGGCGGCGATTCCGGGGCTCGCTCCCGCGCCGTCCGGGAGAAGATGATGGGCGGCGGCGATTCTAGCGGGAGCAAGCGCGCCATGATCAAGCTCAAGCGGACTCGCGAAGCGGGTGCGGTGGTGGTTTTTGTTTTGGACGGGGCGACGCAACGCGACGCGGCGGAGCGGAGCTCGCGGCAATGGCGGCGGCGGTCGAGGCCGATGGATAAGGAGGAGGAGGGAGTGGTTCGGCAGGGTCTTGATGGCGCAAGGGACGGGGTCGGAGACGGCGACCGCGGGGCGGAGAAGGTTCGCGCGGCCGTCAGCCCAGTAACTAGCCGGCGGCCGGGCGGGCATGGCGGGCGGCATGGCCGGGGCGAGCGCCAGTGAGACAAGGAAACGAGGACGATGATGACGTCGGCACGGTGACGAATTGAAATTTTCAAATTGCTCCAAAATTTTGAACTAAAGTTGAAAAACTCAAAAAGCAACCCTAGCTAATTTTTCATTCTCTACAACTTTCTCAACTGGCACATTTTCAAATTTTGCAAGGAAAATTGAGTTTGAATCAAATTTTGAAAAGGGGGCAAAAACCCTAGAATAAAATATTTGAAATTACTTTGGATTTTCTAAATAACTTGAAAAACTCCAAAACTATGGAATCTACAACTTTTCAAACTGCACATTTCTCCAAAAGTTTTTCCAAAATATGCATAGTTTTTGAATTATGGTTTGAAATTGAAAAGGGGACAACGTCGGAAAGCCGTATTTTCAAATTTATTTGAAATTCTTTTTTGAAAACTTGAAAAACTTTGTTCACCAACATTGTAGGTCTCAACAAGCCCTACAATATTGCTTTTTGGACCAACCCCCAAATTTTTTGTAGATTTTGAACTAGGGAAAAGGGTAAAACGGAGTTTGTCGGAAACGGGGTTTTCGAAATGAAATCGCGTTTGATCGAGCCGACACACCTCTAGGCTATCAAAAGCGGTAACAAACATTATCTCAGAGGCACAATCAACCTAGAATATAAATCTTGTTTTATTGAATGCATATCGGGGTTAACCTAACATGAATGCTTTGCGACTAAACATGATGACATGTCGGAGTTTTAGGTATATAACATCGAGATGTTACATGTGGACACAAGATGACTCGGCGATTTTTCACCGGGTTCACTTGGTTGCCCCCGAAGCTACGTCTGTTGTGTCGACCACCTTCTGGGTGGTTCCTCCGGTCTTTTCACCTAGATGGTTCTTCGGTGTGACCCTCAAGTAACTTGCTCCTCAAGGCACGCCCCCAAGAAGGGGCACCGCAAGACACCACTCTCAAGAGCCCCTCAAGGCACCGAGCAAACCCACACACGCAAGGGTGGTAACTCAATGACACGCGCAATCCAATAAGGCTACTCTTCGTGATCCGCACAGGTGAGCACCGAACCTCTCACAATCTCTTCTCACGGAGCACCGTATCTCCACGCGTGCTACCACGGAGCCTCTTGCCACCAAGCCGTCTAGGAGGTGACAATCCTCCAAGAGTAACAAGCTCTCCTGGAAGCACACAACCACCTAGTGCCACAAATGCAATCTCACAAAGCACTCGCACTCAGAATCGCTCTTCTCACACTATCGGATGGTCACTACCAAGCATATGTGAGTTAGAGGGCTTCAAGCACCACCACACAAGGCAACATAGCCGGGCGTGCTCAGCTACCGGCCACAGAGGCCAAACCAATATATAGCCCCAAGGGCTGGAACTAGCTTCGTGCCACCTCGGGCAACCGAACATCGAGCGGCCGGACGTGTCCGCCCACCGCCGGACAACTCAAGCAGCGTCCGCGCTCCCGTCACGCCACGTGTACCGATCGTTCCGAAGTCGACCGTTGATCCCCAACGGCTACCTCACGACCCGTCGAAACCCGCGCCGGATGCGCCCGGGTGACCATCGCCGCACGCGTCCGGCCAAAGGTATCCACCCGCCTGCCGCCTTCGCCTGACGTAGAACCGCGGACGCCAACGTGGCTTCCGCCCGAGTCCGCCGCTCGCGTCCGGCGCGCTGTCATGAACGTGCTCACGCTGCACTCGGCACCCGGTGCTGCGGGTCTGAGTCCGCGTGCGCGGATGCCACCCTCGGCTCCGGGCGCGCAGCGCCCGAGCGCCCGCTTCGCCAACGCTTCCCTACGTTGCCGGACGCGTTCGCTCCGCCCTGCCGCGCTGGCATCCGACCGTCGCTCCGGCGCTTGTAAATCCATGATTCTGCCCATTGAAAACGCTGATCTTCTCCACCATGCTATCCCACAAGTATACCAACTGACCACTCATAGATAGCATGTTTCCAACAACAATTTGCATCAGCGCAATGGAAAATATGCCCCAATTTTTCCGGCATGAATCCCCTCGCAAGCTCGGGAGGAGGGAGAAGGGACCCAAGCCCAACTCAACCCTACATAAACCACAAATACAACATTCGCCACCTTGTAAATGTGCCAACACCACCAAGTGTACAACTCCATGTGCTTGTGTGTTAGCATTTTCACAATCATTTTCAAAGGATTTTCTCTTCAACTCGCCACGCCACTGATCATAGCACATCGCACTTAATGTTAGATCGCTCATGGCATTAGATGACCGATATGCAAACAAGATTACCCCCTCTTGATAGTACGGCCATCTATCCTAACCGTCAAGTACTTCTCTACTCAACCTTAGACGGTGAAATGAAATGCCCTAGGTTATACCTTTGCCTTAGCATTTTCCATCTCCACCGATCTTCCTCCATTGTGCCAATGCAACAACATGCACCCACGATCATCAAATGATATGATCCACTTCATATCA
Source organism: Themeda triandra (assembly GCA_018135685.1). NCBI lineage: Eukaryota > Viridiplantae > Streptophyta > Magnoliopsida > Poales > Poaceae > Themeda > Themeda triandra. The sequence continues at coordinate 158,717 of JAENPR010001337.1, forward strand.
TCATGTGACACTCTTGGTCCATCGATCTTGACCTCACTTGCTCTTCACCGTTGCGTCGGTCCATCGGCGCCAAGTCTTGCCCAAGCTTCACCATCGCATGGTCCTTCGCTTCGCAGCCTCAACTTGCCCTTCACACTTGCAACCGGTCCATCAAGCCAAGCCTCATCTTGATCTTCACCTCTTGGTCACATGACTCCATGTCATGTCTCATTTTGCAATGAGCTCCTTCATCAACTCATGTGTTGAGCCTCACAACATCTCCAAGCCATCTCCACCATGGCATATGTTGCTCACACATGTACACGTGAACTAACTCCTGTGTATCTCAATCATCACACATGTTAGTCCACCTAAAGTTGTCATTTCAAATTATCAAAAACCAAACCGGGGGCCTTTCACCCGCCCCCGCCGCCGACGGCGGCGGGCACCGTCCTCGTCCTCCCGAGCCCGCCGCGGGGACCCTATCCTTCCGCGTGCTCTCCTCCCCTCGCGGTGGGCGAGGGCGCCGGCTCGGGTGAGAGCGGGGGCCGGGCCGAGCCCGCCGGCGGTCGAGTCCACGACGTCTTGCGGTAGCGACGCAGCCATGGAGGAGAGGAGAGAAGAGAAGAGAAGGGCCCGAAATGAAGAGAGCCTGTTTTGGGAAGGGGTTTTGCAAAAATGCAAGGCTCCACGTCAATTGAAGTATCTTAGATGTTACGTAAGTATAGTTCCAGTACCCACGAGTTACGATTTTTTGTTTGAGTACCTACTTGTTACACGCCTAATAGTTTGTGTTTGGGTGCAATTTACTCTATAATAAAATTGAAGGCTTAGATCAGTACAGATCTTGCAGGCTGTGGAATATCAACTTTTAAAATGAACTCATGCTAAATGGTTTTGATTTCTGATCAGTCAGGTTTATCACCATTGAGCTGCAAAAATCAAACACGCAAAACTTTATTAGCCAAGTTAACACCATTGAGCTGCAAAATCAAACAAACACATCATTTTTGCATACTGGACATGTCAATGAAATTGATAATGTCTACTGAACCGCATCTTATTCCCAAAAAAGGGTAGGCAATGAACTACAGATTTAATTAGAGTTTAAACATCACTCATAGTGAGCAATTAAAACTTCAGCTATAAATCCCCATTGTTACTCAGCTACAAACTTGTAAGATAAAAAGAAATGATCTGTTGCAGAACAAAATCACCGCAAATGTGTATTTGCACAAAGAAATTATATCACGAATTAGGAAGTAGACTGGAAACAGAAAAAGATGGCCTGGGCTAGGGCAGAAAGAGTAAGTGGTGAAGGTGGTAAGGAGGTCGTAGACAGGAGCATGATTTCTATGCAGTCTCTAATTGCATCCATCAGCAGTTCAGAACCATCAATGGGATGTATATCCAATCGATAATTGCCGCTGTCAATTCAAACAGATAAACGATTATATATGTGCAGCCCATAGAAAGCAGCAATGAAGAGTGCGAAAAGCAAATAATATTTCCCTCTTGGATGGTATATTTTTCATTCTCAGATAAGCAGCTAGTAACTTTTGTTCATGTCATCTCAGATAGGTAGTTGCATGTACTCTTTTTTTAAATAAAATAAAATCAGATGCATACTTTTTATCATCAATAATCAAACTGTTTTATTTTTTTTCATTCACAAACTTATAATGTAGCTCCTTATTCATTTAATTTGTAGAACCAATGAGGTAACACTAGTAGTATAGAATGACGTATAGATTGCAGTTAATTCCAAATCTATCTAAAACTGAACGCAGGGCCAGTAGGTTACAGAGAAGGGGCATGATATGGTGCTAGTTACTTTTGGGTATCGGGCACATTCACAAACTTATAATGTATCCCCTTGTCCATTTAATCTGTAGAACCAATGAGCTAACACTGGCAGTAAAGACAGATACAGATTGCAGCTAATTTCAAATCAACATAAAACTGAATACAGGTACAGTAGGATAAGGGAAGGGGCATGATATAACATCCATCAAATGATGTAACATCGAAATGCATTTTTTCATGTGTAAATACTACCGAACATTATTCAGTAACTTACCTGTTTGATGGAGACGTCGTCTTCTCGCACTTCTGAAATGCGAACCATATACAAAGAAAGTTGCAGCAACAGGTTGTTGTAAAGGTAGAACGATAAGAAAAAAATTGATGCCCTAGGAAGCCGGGCCTTTGAAGATCATCAGCTATATTCCCAAGTTACATTCATGAGAGGTCATATTCATCACAAGCTATACAACACAAAATTTTTATCAGTTGCACTGAGCATAAGGGGGAAAACAGTAGTTTGGGCATGCACTGAGCACTCAAATCTGCAAAGGGGATCTGAAGTATAAAGTAGCCTATAGGAACGAAATTTCTATGATAGTAGTATATGACCTGTGTCTCAAATTAGCATATCTAAGTCTTCTCAGAGACTAATAGAGGCACATCAGGGGAATTAAAACAATAATCTGATCAGCATGAGAACGCCCTAAAAATGCCTGATCAGCATGAGAACTCTCCATTAAATCATGACCTACTTGGGCCCTAACTTAGCAATACTTCTACAGTATCATGATTGTATAGTGATCTGTTGCCACAAATCACTGATGTACAATACATGCAAAAAATTACAGATCAGTTGCTTGTGGCACACAAACACCGTATATCTTAGAAAGTTATCAATAGCTGTAGGTAGATAGATTAGTAAAAAGCACAGATATGACAAGAAGTCGGACCTACTGTAGTACTCCATCTAACAGCAGTCTCCTAGAGGACCTAGAACACAAAATGGTCCCATCTTATACAATTTTCAGCACTCGCACTCGTAATAAGTCAGACCTATCTAACAAATCTGATGTCTTTTTCTGCACTTGAGGCAAAGGATGTATACTTTTCAGTTGTAGGAGGGACAAGATACTGTGATCTGGGCTTTAAGTAAAAAGGAAGATTTCTCTACAGCCTCTCTGTACAGAAGGAGAAACTAACAAGGAGCTAATGAGTGTGTGGACGGCTAAAATTCCATTGAAAATCAAGTTCTTTTTATGGTCTATCTACTCTGATTGCTTGCCTTCGCTGAGCAACTGGTCATCAGAAATTGGCTAATGGGTAGTGTAAAATGTGTGGGCAAGTAGAATCAGCTCATCATATCTTCTTTGAATGTGCTTTGGCCAACTATAGCTGGTGGACGGTGTCAGATGCCCTCCATTGGCCACAAACCCCACAAAACTTGAATCATTTCTTTTACATTAGTTATGGCAAAGGAGACTCTCCCAAGCCGATGATGATCAATCTCCTTGCATGTCTCTGTTGGAGTTTATGGTTAATTAGGAATGACTATGTGTTTAATAACGGTGGTGGCAGCAGGTACTGATGTTGTGATCCATCGAATGATTGTTTTCATGCAGAAGTGGAGTTGCTATTGAAGGACAAGGAAAGAGATTGACCGCGAGGACGACGGAGCCGCTTTCAGGCGCTTTGGAGCAAAGAAGCCCAGGCTGATGGCATGAAACGCTCGTGGAAGCTCAATGTACATGCAGTAAAGAGCAAAAAAGAAGGCAAAAAATGGCGTGGAGGTGTTTTGGAGGGGGTTCAGTTAAAACCTTTTCTTATCGGCTGTAATAGGAGTAGTCGGAACTCTCGGTTTTGGAGGCGTTTGCGGTCTTTGGGTCATTTTGTTTTGCCTGAGGGCTAAGAACTTTTACAATGTATCTGCTGGTTCACCAGCACAAACATCTTGCTTTCTATAAAAAGCAGGGCCAGAAATGGTCTTTGATCTAAAAAAGGATGGCGCTACAGTTGTGGAGTCCATGCTGATGCGTGCACGTGCACGTAGTGCGATAGCTGCAGTCCGGTGCTCTAAGCATCCGCTAGATTTGACCGTTGTGTTCACTGTTTACAAAATTGGCTGAAAGGAGAGCTTTTTTTTTTTTTTTTTTGCATGTTTTGGGACAATTTACGAACCATTCCGCCTTAACCAACGTCGCCGCCTGGACAACGCCGGCCTTTACACCGAGACTGGAATTCAGGGCTCTTCACTCATCCTCTGAATTTCCAGAATATGTATCTTTACATCACATCACATTGCAGATTATCTCAGTTCTCAGAGTCAATCAATTTTGGTTTTGGGTAACATGGCGACGGTGAATAAAGAGGGGAGAGTGTTGCAGCATCATCTGTCGTTGCACATTTCTTGCCGGAGGAGATAATGACAGAGGTGGTCCACGGTTGCAAGTGGAATCCATCCTTCAGCCTTGTTTAGATTGCAAGTTTTTACAATCCGAAAACTGTAGCATTTTCGTTTGTATTTGATAATTATTGTCTAATTATAGATTAACTAAGTTCAAAAAATTTGTCTTATAATTTACTACCAAACTGTGCAATCAATTATTTTTTTAATCTATATTTACTGCTCATACATGTGTCCAAAAATTGATATGATTGAGAAAGAATGTAAAAATTTAGAATTTTGATGGCATCACAAGGACTGATCGGCGCGATCGAACGTTCTCTAATAGAACGGTCATCACTACAGGCCCGCCCATCTCCCCCTTTCGCAACGCACACACGTTCAGCTCGCGGCGCGCAAAACACCATTCCGCGCACACCCTGCGCGCCCAAAACACCACGCACACGCACGGATCGCCCCGTCTCCGCAAGAGGCAACAACACGGACGATAGATCAAACGGGATGGCCGATCACCCCTCCTGAAACAAAATAGAAAAAGTGAAACAAAAAGAAACAATAGAAAAATACAACCAAAAATAAATTGAAAAACACCATAGAAACAACATTAAAAACACAAAACATTACAAACCAAAGAACTGAGAAACAAAAGGGTTGAGAAACATCTGAAACAAAAGAAATGAAACAAAATAAGAGACAAAACTGAAACAGAAGATGAACTGAAAAAGAAACAACAAAGAACTGAGAAACAAAAGGGTTGAGAAACATGTGAAACAAAGTAAATGAAACAAAATAAGAGACAAAACTGAAAACAAATGATGAACTGAAAAAGAAACAACAAAAGAACTGAGGGGGCAGCCGGGGATCTTAGAGTCAGTTTGAAACAACAAAGAACTGAAAAATGAAACAAACTAAAAACAAATATTGAAACAACATGAAAATTGGATTTGAAACAAAGTAAAAGAGCAATTTGAAACAAAAAAAAGAGATAAAAAAAGGGAAAAGAAATGAAACAGTTTAAAATCAGGAATTGAAACATTATTGAAAATGGATTTGAAACACACAAAAAGCGATAAAAACAAATTTGAAATAAAAAGAAGCAGATGTCACAGTGAAAAAGCGAGAAGGAGGACACACCACGGGCGGCGCGTGGTGTACTGCTGCCCGGCGCCACGGGCGGTGTGGAGGCCGGTGTCACAGTGGGTGTGGAGGCAGAGCAGATGTTAATGTACTGCTGCTCCGCACACGGGCGGCGCCGCCTTGCAGCCGGCCGCCGCCGAGCGGGTGGTGGAGGAGGCAGACTGGCTTGCGGCGGCGGCGCCGTGGGCGCAGGGCCGCGGCTGCGAGCAGTAGCGCGCGCCTGCCCGCGGCCGAACGCCGAGGCGGCCCGGCCGACATCCGCAGGGTGGCGACGGTGATGGTAGTGGAGCGTCAGGTGTCCCCGCCCTTCGCGCGCCGGCGGCAAAGAGCTGTCTCGACGCAGGGCGGAGAGGTCCAGCAGCGGGTGGCCGTGTCCCCACGCGGCGGCGGCGGGGCGGCGCCGCCGGCCATGGTGCGTAGCTCGAGCAGCGAGTCGCCCCCCGCGGGCCTGGCGGACGGAGGCTCCCGCGTCGTGCTCGTGGCCGCTCGCGGCCATGGCGGCAGATGAGGCGTCGATCCGGCGGTGGGGAGGTGTCCCCGCCCTTCCCTGCGCGCCGGCGGCAGCAGCTGGGCTCTCGACGGGCGGAGAGGTCGAGCAGCGGGTGGCCGTGTCCCCACGCGGCCGCGGCGGCGCGGCGGCGGCGGCGCGGCCATGGTGCGAGCTCGAGCAGCGGGGCCGCCCCCGCGGGGCTGGCGGATGGAGGCTCCCGTCGTGCTCGTGGCCGCTAGCGGCCATGGCGGCGATGAGGCGTCGATCCGGCGGTGGGGAGGGGAGAGGGCGCCCCGACGATTTCAGTGGGCTGGAGATCGGGAGTAGTTGAGACTGGGGACTAGTTGAGAGAGAGATGGGGAACGAGGAGATGACGGGCGGAGTAGACGAGAACGGCGATACACATGAGGCGACCGTCCCTCACCGCTCGCGCGTTCGACTGCCCCAGCTGTTGGGCCCGTACGGCGCACGAAGGCCGTTCGATGCGTCGAACGTCCTAACACAAGCATTACCGCATCAACAAGGCCTTCGTTTCCGGGCTGTCTATTGGTCGTCCGATAAATTCTGCTGCGATAAGTCCGAAGTGGAGCCAGCACCGCCGAACCTGTTCTTCACTTCACCAACAGCTGGTTTTGACGTCATCGCGGTGTACTCGAGTTCATCATCAGGCCCCGGCGACGGCTTGCTGTTCACTCTCGACGACGTTACGCGGCGGCCGCACCCTTCTCCATGACCCTTCCGCTTCATAAGCAACAACCAACAAGGCTCGTCATAAGCAATGTTTCTATTGTCTTCTGATCATGTACTGGTTGTAACACTGATGTTCCTTTATAGCCCGGGTTTTCAAAATGTAAAAATTTTCCTAATGAACTGAGAACGTTTTTTTGAAATGAATAGCATGTTTCTTTTATTCCTTGTAGCTGTGGCCGCTTTCTAATCAAGATAGGAAAGAAACTCTCACGCTGTTCGGATATTTTATAAAGATACGGCCTAAAAAAAAGCAGGAGTTCGTCCGCATGCTATCTGGCGTACGCAACTGAGGTGACTCCTGCAGGGATGATGACTGGGGTTGACATTGGTAACCTGGAAATTTTGGTAATTGCAAATTTATTTATTACTAGTATCGTCCCGTGCGTTGCTACGGGTTGATAAACTTTTATATAAAAACATATGAATCGCACAGTAAGAAAACAAATATTGTGAATTAAATAACGCATTAAAGTGACATTTAATCTAAACAAGCAAAGTTTGTGAAATGAACACGGTCACATAGATCATGGCTGTAGGCTCATAAACTCTAATATTTTGATTTTTCCATGATTCACCTAAAATTAATTTCAATAATCAGCTCCCACAACCTGAACAAATAGGGGGACATAAATTCATTTTTAAGCTAAATTAAAAGTTTAAAATTGAAGTTGACATCCTTTTTATTGGTTGGCCTATATACAATTTTGAGTTGTTTCAGTCAAAATGGCAGCTTAGTACCTATCGTAATAGTTCATGAGCCAAGAAAAATATCCACCCGGTACAGAATGCTAAGATTGATTATGTAAACATGATATGCTTCCGGACAGAATTGAGCTAAAATATGGCACAAAATAAAGGTCGAGAAGCTTTTTCTTTTTTCAAAAGGTGCTATATTTTCTTTTTACTTCACAAAATAAAAAGTGGCAATAAATTGTGTCACATGCCACGAGATTCAGCATAGTTGCTTCGAAAACAGGAGATATGTGTTACTTCAATATAATATTCAGAACTTGGTTCTTTTTGCAAACTATGTCCTGATGGTATTGCTTTAGGCATAACAATATAATCTGATCATAAATACAGTAAGAACGTGTGAGGCATAAGCAGTTGAGTTGCCATTGCACTTTACTGAAACAGTGTAAGAAGGAACTGATCCAATCCAAATTATTGCATCCTTCTTGCATATATATATACTGGGATCCTTGACCTCAATTTTATATTTCATATGCTTACCATGAGACAATTTGTTCATATGTAATTGTTCAGTGTAAAAGGTGAAACAATCATCTCCTTCCGACGATCTGGTTATAATAACGCAAATGCCCTAGGAATAAAAAAATTTGCAAGGAGAAATGAACAATCTCAATAGCAACCATCATCTTCGATGGCTAATATTTTAACTTGCTTTTCTGGTTTTTAGCCAAAAGAAAATCGAAGACAAATTAATGTGCAACATTTTAATTATTACGAAAGCATTAATTTTTTTGAATGGTCTACGAAAGCATTAACCACACGGAAGAAACACAAACCATTAACCACATAGCTCATGAAAGTAACTTTGAATTTCTAAAGAAATAACTTACATCAAAAATCTTTCTGCAGATGCTTCAACTCCTAACGGATCCTCTTCGACACTATGGATCAAACCTAAATCCAAAAAACTTGCAGATACAATCAGGCCTTCGCGGATAAAATGGATTCAGTCAGCAGAAGGGTTCATACTAACCTGAATCAAATAGGATGGGTGGAATCACCGTCTCCTCCTCGCCGTCTCGCGTGAATGTTGGGAGGCGGGCTGGCAGCACAAGGAGACGGGCTAGCACGACGGCTGAACAATGCAGGCTGGCCTGGATGGGGCCGACGTGGTGGAGTCGCCACGTCAGCACTCAGCACGGCGTGTAGGCGGCGATACCGGTCCGCCTGGCGCCCGGCGGCTGCTTGAGGGCGCGTGTGCGGCGGCGACGCTGCAGCCGGCGGTGTAGCTTCAGGCAGGTGAGGTCGCAGGTGCGCGATGGCGAGGACCGCTGGCAACTGTGAGGACGGCGCAAGACCGTGGCGGGTGAGGGCGACGGCGAGATGGATGAGGACGGTGGCGGTCGCATCGGCGAGCACAGCGGAATCGAGTGAGCGGGCAACGACGGGCGAGTCGGGTGAAGACTACGTGGAGCGTTTCCTTTTGACTGGATCTTTTTTTTCTTTTTTAAAATCTTGATTCCTGGAGGATGTGGGAGCCTTTCGTTTTCTTTTCAAAATCCTTGCCGTGATTGACTTGTTTCTTTTCTTTAAAAAAAATCTTGATTGGTGGAGGACGTGGGAGCCTTTCAATTTACTTCCCAAAATCCTTGCTGGTGGAGGACGTGGGAGCCTTTCAATTTTCTTTCTAAAATCCTTGCTGGGAGCCTTCCATTTTTCTTTCAAAATCCTTAGAAGCATCTCCAACAGTTATCTGAAACGGGGAATGCGTTCTTGTTTTGTCAAAAATTCTGTCGACTATCCAACAGGTTATACGTTAGTTTGCGTTTTGAAGCTTTCTGAATCATGGCGAACTGGCGTATATGAGCCCGACGACTTAGAAATGTAAGGTACCTCCTCCCAAATGTTATGCATTTAGTTTTAAAGCGAAATCGACTCTCCAACAGTTATGCATTCTGAGGACCGCTAGCAACTGTGAGAACGGCGGAAGACCGTGGCGGGTGAGGGCGACGGCGAGATGGATGAGGACGGTGGCGGTCGCATCGGCGAGCACAGCGGAATCGAGTGAGCGGGCAACGACGGGCGAGCCGGGTGAAGACTACGTGGAGCGTTTCCTTTTGACTGGATCCTTTTTTTCTTTTTTAAAAATCTTGATTCCTAGAGGATGTGGGAGCCTTTCGTTTTCTCTTCAAAATCCTTGCCGTGATTGACTTGTTTCTTTTCTTTGAAAAAAATCTTGATTGGTGGAGGACGTGGGAGCCTTTCAATTTACTTCCCAAAATCCTTGCTGGTGGAGGACGTGGGAGCCTTTCAATTTTCTTTCTAAAATCCTTGCTGGGAGCCTTCCATTTTTCTTTCAAAAATCCTTAGATTGACTTCTTTCTGGCTAGACTATCGCGGTGGAAATCAAGGGGTCCCGGACAGATCGTACGGGCATTCCAAGGGAATTTAGAGTGTATGGATCGCAGGGGCAGAGTTATGGTCTCACGTGAGAAAGTCCCACCAAAAAATTGTCCACACTTTGTTCTTTTTTTTATGGAAGATAAAAATTGCTGCCGGTTTTAGTTTAAAAGAACTTCAAAAAGAATATATTATTTGAAATTTTGGGTGCTCCATAATTTTGATTTGAGTTTTACCCGATATATTTGAAATTGACAAAACCAATAATTTTGGCTGAATTTTAGTAACACTTTAAAGCAATAAACAATAGTCCTTCAATCAAATCAAATCATGTCTTCATATTTAGGAATAGAATTGCAAATATTTGACATTTTTCAAGTAGTTTAGGTACCGGAAAACATTACCCCAACTACCTGAGATAAAATTGGGTTTTCAGTTTTCACACCTATCCAAAATTATGAGTGGGTATTTTAAGAGGTTCTTTGGGTCTGGGTTCGGGTATTTCAATATCGAGTATTCCCCCACGACAAAGACTGAAATGGATGCACTTGAATCCATTTTTTATATATAAAACTTCCCTATCTGATTCCATATCCATATTAAAAAAATAATGACAAACATTGTTTGTATCCGTGAAGAGCAAAGAACAATATAATTGTATTTATAATTAATTAATAATGTAGATCATAAATTCTTTAATGTACATTGTTTAAACTATTAAAAAGTTATCCCTATGCCTTACATTATTTAAACTACTAAAAACTTATATTTATTTATGATCATTGCATAATTAATAGCATATAAAGTTTAAGTTTAATTAACTTTAATATGAATAGTCATATTAATTTTAAGTAATCAGTTTATTTATATATTTATTATGATTTATTATTTTCTATATTTAAATTTATTTATTGAGAAATATTTATGTGTATTCAAATATTTATCTAAACTTTATGATTTTATAT